>JBBPNA010000119.1:41634-71434 GCA_038090555.1 Boletus subcaerulescens | reverse complement strand
TCTGAGACTGGGGAACATGAGGCAACATGAGTTGTGTGTTTATTGGAGGATAAGCATACCTGTGCGGACATGTGTTGGATAGGGGGCATGAGGCGCGCATGAGGCGTGTCGCATGTTAATCTAGAGCGCGTCACTGCAAGATCAATATTGTGGGAGAAAGTTGGGCTTTGTGGGAAAGTAAGCGAGTGAGCGAACATAGGGGCTATTGGAGTATTCAGTGAATTGTGAGTGAATGAGTGTCTGGAAAAATAGGGAAAAATAGGGGTGTTTGTAACATATCCCAGCCATTTGTGGACCAAATTGTCTGACTAAGCGCTCTGGCTTTAGCCAATGGTCCATACTACAATTCCTTCAGCCACATATGAGTCTGCATTTGACACTATCACCTCCAAAAGACCACTTCTTTGGAGGGCCAGTTTTTTTTGGTCTGGTTTGGTCTTTCCAAAAAAGGCAAAAAGAACAGACCAGACCACTTTTAAACACCAACCTAGAGTAACCCACATGGGTTGTGGGTATGGGTATGTGGTGGGTATGGGTGGGGGTATAGCCCCAGACACCCATGGGTATACCCATGAGACACCCTACCACCCATGCCACTGAGACGAAGACAATGATGAAGACGGCGCTGTGTCACCACCACCACTTCTGCCACGCCTCCACATCAATGACAACAACAGTACAGTGGCACCACCCATGCCACTGAAGTGGAGATGGCGCGACGATGATGACAGTGTGTCACCACCACCATCACCACTGCCGCCACACTCCTATGTCAATGACAATGATGGTGCTGTGACCGCCACCACTTCCGCCATACCTCCATGCCAATGATGACGATGGTGTGTCACCCCACCATCACCACTGCTGCCAAACTCCTACATCAACGATGACAATGGTGCTGTGTCACTGCCACCACTGCCACCATGCCTCCACATCAATGACGACAACAGCACAGTGGCACCAACTGTGCCACTGAAGCGAAGACAACACAACAACAACAACAATTAGGTGGCCACTGTGCCACCCCCACACCAATGGCGACAACATTGATGTGTCAGTGGTGACACTATCACCACCACCACCACCACAACAACAACAACAACTAGGCAGCTGTGCCACCCCCACAAAAATGGCGATCATGCACTTGACACCTTGGCTTTCCACCTAGTCTCCTGACACGTTGACAAGCCCAATGGCTCAATGGGCAACTTGAATGAGTAGTATTTAGTAGTATATTGTGTACTTAGTAGTATAATATACATTTGGTTTTATGAAAACTATGAATGAGTGAGTGGGAAAAAAAACAAAGGTGCTGGAGCCACCTGTAGTGTGCTGCAGTGCTGTACAGTGTGACATGCCGTGACAGAACTGCACAGCACGCGTGTCACTGTGCAGTGCTGTACCAGTGCTGTATAAAAGGGGACCTGTCTGTGACCATTGTGACCACCATGACCCACTATCCAGTGCTGGCCAACAACAAAGGAAATTGCTGATGTATACCCAGAGGAATGAGTGACACCAGAGTTGGAATAGCACAAGATTGGGTGTTGGAAGAGATGGCGAGACACACAGCAACGGAGCTTGTTGCCACGGTAAAGAAAAGGCAGAAGAAGGATTGAGCAAGAAGTACATTCTTTGATCCGATGGGAATATGTTGAGGGGGTTGTTGAGTAGGCGGATGAGGTTGTGAGGTCCTGTTCTCACATTCCCTGATGATGAAGCTCAGTTCTGCTTAGAATGTGACGCTTCCGATTACACCACAGGAGCAGTGTTATCTATTCAGAAAGATGACAAATGGCATCCAGTTGCCTACTCCTTTCATTCAATGTTTCTGCAGGAATGGAATTACCCTATTGCAGATAAAGAAATGCTCAGTGTGATTCGATCACTTGAGATCTGGTGCCACTATCTAGAAGGTGCATGCCATGAGTTTGAGATCTGAAATGATCATGCAAATTTGCAATCCTACATGACTCACCAGGATCTGAACAGGTGACAAGCACATTGGGCCCAATATCTATCTCATTTTAATTTCAAATGGTTACACAAACCAGGAACCACTATAGAAAAAGCTGATGTTCTCTCTAGATGAGAAGATCATACTGTCAGTCTAGAAGACAACATTAAGGGAGTATTAGTTATTTCCCTAGAGAAGATTAGGGCACAACATGTTCTGCTCTCTGATGAAGAGGACCAAATAAAAAATTGCATCTCTGATGCAATCATGCATTTTACCAAAAAAGTTATTAGCACTTTATGTAAAAATTGGAAAGTTTGTGTGGAGGATAACAGATTCCTTTATGACACACTTCACAGGCTGTACATGCCTGATGACACTGATCTGTGCATGGAAGTCATGAGGCTTCACCATGACACCCCTATGACCAGACATGCTGGTGCAGATAAACATTGGATCAAGTTAAAAGTAATTTATCTGCAGCTTAGGACCACATGAAACTTCAGGCAGACAAACACTGCTCTGATGCCCCTAAATATCAAATTGGTAACAAAGTTTGGTTATCCACATCCAACCTGCATTTGACATGTGCTTCCCGTAAACTAACTGAGCAATGGCTTGGACCTTACAAAATCACAAGGCTCATGAGCCCCAATGCTGTAGAACTCAGGCTACCCTCCATGAGGATTCACCCTGTTATTAATGTCTCATGCCTAAAACCATACAACAATAGATTACCCAGCCAATCCACATTCAAACCTGGTCTGGTTCTGGTAACTGAAGACCAAGATGATGAATACAAGGTGGATTTCATCATTGATTCATGATACAAGGGCCACCACATTGAATATTTAGTCCACTGGAAGGGTTATGATGAAATGGATCAGATGTGGGAACCATGATCTAATCTCATGCATGCTAAAGATGCAATCTCCGACTTTCACAAGGAACCCCCTTCTGCCCCTATGGCTCTATCTATGTACCCCACAATGTTTTCTTCATTATTCAGGGGCTGTGAGAACTTCACCATGCCAAATCCTCACTGTCTCCCCTTTGATTGCCTGGAAGTCGATCTATAGACCAGGGGAACACATGTATATAAGGCCGACCTTCGTTCTCCATAATCTATCATCTCACAACCCACAATGAACCACATTGAACTCACCAATCTCCTTGCCTACTGGATTCTCGAAATTTACATATATTCTCTTCCACCTTTACATGACACTCCCTTTCCTCTATAACATTATTGTCAATTTCCTCACCAATTAGTATGATACCACTATGTTTCATGTTTGTTATCTTTGGCTTCTCAAAACCCTTCCTCCTCCAAATCGCATACAATACATCACTTTCCTACCAGAAATCATCCATCATCGCCTAACCTCTTTCGATGAAGGGTACTGGCAATGAAACCTGCACATCCTTCACTTCCAATCCTCCTGCTCCCATGGCCCTTTCCCTTCCACCATTTAAACAGTCTCCTCTTCCTATTCATCAGACAATGATGAATTCCCCTATGGATTACTCCTAAGCCATCAGGCATTTATCAATCAGCAGGACAAGATCAACTACTGGGATCCTGCCTATGCCAATGATGAAGCACGGGAACAAGAAAATGAGGATACAAACAGGACAACAATGAATGGGGAAGCTTTGGCAAAACAGAAACAGGTGTTCCTCTCCCTATCAATGATGAGCAATGGGAAATCAGCATCACCCAACTGGACCCTAGTCCTATGCTGAACTATAACAGGATGCTTCAGCAAAGAGACCCCATTGACTTTGCTACTTTCCATCCTGATTCCCAACCTCACTTCATTCCACTTGGCCCATTGCCAACATCAGAAGTACCTGCCTTTCATGCATGGGGAAACAATGGGAGCATGCCCAGAAGTCCTATCACTCAGGACAGTGAACCTCCATCAATGGATGATGAGGCTTTCCAGGACTTGGAAGACATTTGATCAACCAGGATGTTTGATCTTAGGACAGGAAAGTGTTATGATCACTATGCTAAGCATTTGGACTCAACATTTTTCTTTTCTTTCAACCCCTATCTATTTCTTTCATGCACTCACATGCTGTTAGAGTCCAATTCCTCTGAATTCAAGTCTGGCAGAGGTCCGAAGGTATAGGGGCTAAAACTCCGGAGGTGTGGAATGAAGTCCAGAAGGTCTGAAGGGATAGGGGCTAAAAGTCCGGAGGTGTGGAACAAAGTCCAGTCAGAGATGAGGTATAGGGGATTCGGAGATGAGGTATAGGGGATCTGGTGTTGGTCATTGACTGACAGCAGTGTTCAGAGTTACAGAGGAGAGTTTACCAGGAAATGGAGGGGTTGAGGGCGTCGGCGCAGGACTTATGTGTTGTGCCCATGCCAAGCTCACTGTCCTCGTATTTCAGAGTAGAGGAAGGTGGTAACAGAAGCCAAACTCAAAATGAGGTGACTTAGAATCATTGTCAAGATATTCATACTGAAGGTACAACAGAGTAAGTACAGGGGATTATATACTGTAGAGACCCAGAGGAATTCTGGCTCCGAAGCTACTGTGTGAAGGCAATGTACATAGGGAGAGAATGATGATCAACAGAGCACGGAACACAGCCGGGACAGGCTGTACCGATTGACAGGTAAAATGCAGCCTATAACCAAGAGAGGTTAATGAAGGAACAAGTCCAGAGTTGCAACTCCGTGCATGTTCAACGAATCTCCTGTACAAGTCCGAGGTTTTCTGGATAGGGGTTAAGGAGTTGATTCCCAGAGATGAACTCCTAAGGGAACTTCTAAGGGAATGGAATGGAGATCAACTCCTAAGGTGGAGGTGAACTCCTAAGGGAGTTCGTCAGAGGTTTGACCTGGAGTTGGTTGGAGATGTATGGAGGTGTACAGAGGTGTATGGAGGTGTATGGAGGTGCAAATAGGGGTTGGTTGGAGTTGTACAGAGGTGTACGGAGGTGTACGAAGGTGGCCAAGTGGGGGTTGGAATGGGATATGACACGTGCATTCTTTTCATCTCCGCTCTATCGCTTCTATTCACGACATACATATCTCATCTCCCACATCTATGTTTTTCAATCACATTAGATGTGCACCAAAGCCTCATGCTGCCACATACATGCACATGCCCTTCCCTCATGTTACCCAGTACCAGGGATACTTACTATATATAGCAGTAGCATAGCTTGGTCTGTGCACATGTACTAGTATATAAACACTATTCCCAAGTAGACCAAGACTCCCTAGTCTTGTTCTCTTGGAGTTCTCCCCTTGAAATGTGACTCTACTCTTCTTTCCTCTCTTGTCTTTCTCTAGCCCAGAGCGACCTAGCAAGCTTAACTTAACAGTAAGTCTTTAAGGGCCGTTTCACTTACTCAAGTCCTATATCCTCTACACTTTCTCCTTCACAATCTGACACTCAGGTGTTTCTCAGATGTCCTTATATCATTGTTTTCCAACCATCCAAAGTCTTAGATTTCATCTAGGAGCCTTGGACTTCCTGTTTCTTATTCTCCTACTCTTCAACTCATATTTGAATCCCTTTAGGGTTGAACATATTGCACCCTTACCCTCTTTTCTCTAGCTTTTGACCTGATTGACTTAATCCAGGAAGGTTATCAGTGACCCTTACATCTACATTGGTCAACATGATCATAGGATATTTATTTTTTAAACTGGCATGTTATTAAAGTTAGACCCATAGAAATGTCTTAAAATCTACATATGTGTGAATAAAACTGGAATAAATTGCTAAAAATTCTAAAGAAATTGTACTAATTTGTACTAATCAGGTAATGTGGCTGTACATGTTGAAAGGACATGTACTTACAGTCACGTGACCTTATATTAAGTAAGCATTACAAAGCGTATATAAGACTCAACTGAGTCTAAATATAATATCTCTCTCTTGACCAGCAACCGCTATCATCTCTGAGAACTCCCAACCCATCCAAGGTAAGTAACTCTAGAGTAGATTCCTAGGTAGCCCATGCGGTAATGCTGGCTACCAGCTATTGCAACAGTACACCAGTTGCAAACTGAACTTTGAAACATTACCCATATCATAGAACACCCTCTTGCATTGTAGAGATCCATATGCCTCTAAAAACTAGTATTGTAAGTACTGGCACATAATCCTCTAGATTGATATTCAGTCATTCATCAACAATATTCCATCAGGTCCAGGTTCTCCTCTGTCCATCCATCCAATCTGGAATATAATCTGTCTTGTATCATATTTTCTTTCCATATGTACTCTGGTCCAAGTTAACACAGTCTAATCCCATATTCCATCTATCTGATCCAGATTACCTTGGATTAGACACTGAATATACCAGACTTTGGACTAGTAAATCTGGACTTCCTTTTGAACTTTGTTTTTACAGTCTTAGAACTTAGTCATCACATCTGACATCCCATACTTACTGTTTGTTTCATCTCCTTATCAACTTTTCCTTAGTTGCCATCAAGTCCAGAGTATGCTCCTGGACTATAAATATCTATATTTGAAAATCTAAATACATCTTTTGCCCAGTTGGTGTTGATCATCTCTTTATGTCCATATTGTCTCAAACATCTCCAATACAAAGTCCAGTGCCCATTATACAACTTATCATCATTCTCACTCAACTCTTGCATAATCAATGTTCTATCCTTTGCAAACCAATGCTCAGGTGTTTCTTGGGTGTCCTTCTATCCTCTTATCTTACCTGTCTGAAGTTCCAGACTTTGTCTGGGACATTCAGACTTCCTGTTTCTTGTCCTCTCATCCTTCAACTTGCATTTGAATCCCTTTAGGGTTAAACACATCACACCCTCAGACCTATTTCTCTTGCTAGTGACCTGATTAGCTTAGTCCAGGAAGGTTATCAGCAACCTCTTGTTATCTACAGCATTTCACTGAGAATCCTATATAGATATTCTCGCAAATCTAGTATTTATATTTGATATATATCTAGTACTATACATTTAAGTAGAGGTTCAATCAGATTGGTGTTGTATGGGTAATTGTTATACATGATAGTGTACTAATTTAATTTCATCAATTTTATACAGAGTGTTTAGAAATTGTGATGTTGTATTTCCAAAATTATCTCAAGCCCAAGTGTATAAATGGTTCAGTGAAAAAACTTGGCATCATAGAATCAAGAATACATTTCATAGATGGATAAACACCAAATTTACATCAATATTTCACCAGAGATACACAACACAACCTATTGCTTCTGAGACCCTTTTCATATATCCTTCTGTCTACCACTAGAAGAACTTGCAATCACAACTTGATATGGAGCCTCTTTCTTCTTTAGTTGGTAGAGGCCCTGAATAAAACTATTAACAGATAACATGCTGAAAGGTGTGTTTAATACATACATGTAGTTTTGGAGAATGACATTAGTAACCATCTCTACCTTTTGGTCATAAGATGCATGGTTATACTTCTTGAAGACCTCCTCCAATGCCTTCTTAGCCCTGCCAGGAGAATTTGATGCCTTATACTTCTGGGCTGCAGAAGAGAATGGCTGAGGATCATCCTTCTGACATAGAAAGAAAGAAAGTTCTGATATCAAAATGACATCTGTAATGTATGTCAATGTATGATCTTAACAGTATATTATCATATAAGCATCTAAAACATACCAACACTGGCTTGAAGGATCTGTTTCCATGTTGACAAGGAAATCTTGTTTAAAATTAGCTGCATATTCATAACACAATATTAGTCAAATTTACCACATTATGTGGTTTCAGAGTCTGATGGTCACTTTGGGTAAAATAAGTCTGTCCTTGATATATTAATATTAAATATTAAATTGGTGAAAAGACATACTCCTTTCTGAAGGACTAGCTGTAGGTTGCAATAGCATAAAATCAATAAGAGATATGATGATATGTTGTATATACCAACCTTCTGAATAATAATGAGCATAAAGACATTTTGACATATAAAAGTCTTACCCTCTAAAAACAATTTGAAAAAAGCAAAAGTGGTTATTAAACAGATTAATTTTTATAAACTTACATCCTGTTGAAAGTGTTGCAGCAAGAAATATGACATAAATGTTGACAAAATGACATACCAACTATAAAATTTGTAATCAGGATTGGAGGATGGGTAAAAAGTGGACCATTAGCATAATCATCTAAGCAACATGCCAGTGTACAACCTACCTTCTATGATTTTCAATCCAGGATGAAGAGTGGAGATGGAGATGGAATCATCAGCATGATCACCCCACCTACATGCCACAGTGCACAACTCACCCTCTATGATTTCCAATCCAAGATAAAGAATGAAGATGGAATCATCAGCATAGTCACCCCACCAGCTTGCCACAGTGCAAAACTCACCCTCTATGATTTTCAGGATGAGAGTGGAGATGGAATCATCAGCATGGTCACCCCAAATGCATGCTACAGTGCACAACTCACCATCTATGATTTCCAATCCAGGACAAAGAGTGGAGATGGAATCATCAGCATGGTCACCCCAAATGCATGCTACAGCACAAAACTCACCCTCTATAATTTCCAATCCAGGATGGAGAGTGGAGATGGAATCATCAGCATGGTCACCCCACCAGCATGCCACAGTGCACAACTCACAAACTATGATTTCCAATCCAGGATGAAGAGTGGAGATGGAATCATCAGCATGGTCACCACCTGCATGCCACAGTGCACAACTCACCCACTATGATTTCCAATCCAGGATGAAGAGTGAAGATGAAACCATCAGCATGGGGTCACCCCACCTGCATGCCACAGTGCATAACTTACCTCCTATGATTTACATTCCAGGATGAAGAGTGGAGATGGAATCATCAGCATGATCACCCCACCTGCATGCCACAGTGCACAACTCACCTCCTATGATTTCCAATTCAGGATGGAGAGTGGAAATGGAATCATCAGCATGGTTACCTCACCTGCACAGAGTGCACAACTCACCCACTATGATTCCCAATCCAGGATGAAGAGTGGAAATGGAATCATCAGCATGGTCACCCACCACACAGTGCCACACCACTCACCTCCTATGATTTCCAATCCAGGATGGAGAGTGGAGATGGAATAATCAGCATGGTCACCCCACCTATATGCCACAGTGCACAACTCACCTTCTATGATTTCAAATCCAGGACAAAGAGTGGATTTGGAATAATTAGCATGATCACCCACCTGCATGTCACAGTGCACAACTCACCCTCTATGATTTCCAATCCAAGATAAAGAATGAAAGTGGAATCATCAGCATGGTCACCCCACCAGCATGCCACAGTGCACAACTCACCTCCTATGATTTCCAATCCAGGATGAAGAGTGGAGATGGAATCATCAGCATGGTCACCCCACCTGCATGCCACAATGCACCACTCACCCACTATGATTTCCAACCCCAGATGAAGAGTGGAGATAGAATCATCAGCATGGTCACCTATCTGCATGCCACAATGGACAACTCACCCTCTATGATTTCCAATCCAGGATAAAAAGTGAAGATGGAATCATCAGCATAATCATCCAAGCAACATGCCACAGTGCACAACTCACCCACTATGATTTCCAATCCAGGATGAAGAGTGGAGATGGAATCATCAGCATGGTAACCCCACCTGCATGCCACAGTGCAAACTCACCAACTATGATTTCCAATCCAGGATGCAGAGTGGAGATGGAATCATCAGCATGGTCACTCCAAAAGCATGCTACAGTGCACAACTCACCTCCTATGATTTCCAATCCAGGATGGAGAGTGGAGATAGAATCATCAGCATGGTCACCCCACCAGCATCCCACATGTACAACTCACCCACTATGATTTCCAATCCAGGATAAAGAGTGGAGATGGAATCATCAGCATGGTCACCCCACCTGCATGCCACAGTGCAAACTCACCTCCTATGATTTCCAATCCAGGATGAAAAGTGAGATGGAATGATTAGCATAATTGCTCAAGCAACATGCCACAGTGCACAACTCACCTCCTATGATTTCCAATCCAGGATGAAGAGTGGAGATGGAATCATCAGCATGGTCACCCCACCTGCATCCCACAGTGCACAACTCACCCACTATGATTTCCAACCCAGGATGGAGAGTGGAGATAGAATCATCAGCATGGTCACCTCACCTGCATCCCACAGTGCACAACTCACCCCCTATGATTTCCAATCCAGAATGAAGAGTGGAGATGGAATTATCAGCATGGTCACCCCACCTGCATACCAGTGCACAACTTACCAACTATGTATGATTTCCAATCCAGGATGAAGGGTGGAGATGGAATCATCAGCATGACCACCCAAGAACATAGCACAATATATAATTCAAGTACTATATTTCAAGTAGGGGTGAAAGGTGGAAGTATATCCATTAACATCTTCACCTCTTTGAAGTCTACATGTTCACAAATTACTCACCTTCTATAATATCCAAGGAAGAATACAAAACAAAAACTTGATTTTCAGAACCATTTGGGCATGATGATACATCACTTACACTCTGTGGTTTTCAATGTACCAACATTAATAATTATATGAGATCATTGGTAGAATCCCTCCCAACATGAGAAACTCACTATCACCACAAAGATAGCATCAGAAAGATTCAGTTATATTATAAATATGCCTGCACTGAAATTTTCATTTACCTGAACATGAGGAAACCACCATGCAAGCTCCTGAAGCCTTTGCTCACTCATATCAGCTATTGAAAGTGATGAGTTGTACACCTTGTCTGTATCTCTTATCAACCTTCATTAGAAGAAATGTGTTAGCCAGTCAAGGCACAATAGACTGCCACACAAACCCACTTTCCAACTGCATGTCTTACACAGAATGCTATGTTTACTTCCTGGGCTGAGACTAGTAGCATTTGCAATGCTTCTTCATTCAGCACATTTGTGATGACATCCAAGAGCTTGCTGCATCCCTCATTATTAGACTTGTGCATGTCTAGTTTTTGTGGTTAATAATGTGGAATCCAGTATTTGGACAAGAAAAGGTATGATACAAGCCTTTAATCCGGATGCAAGACCTTGGGGCATACCTCATGCAAGTAAGACGACCCCATACATCAGCTCTGCTGAATATCTCCTCAATGAGTGGCTCAGCCTTCGACAGCTGCTCTTGTAAAGGCAATCGCTGATCAGCAGGTGCCAACTTTCCCAGTGCTTGAGGCAGCAGGGCATCGAATTTTGTGAATAGCACTACAACAGGAACTAGGAGATCACTTGCATCAGCTCGAGAAGACAGCACTGGCAAAGCATTCACCATTCCCAGGATCGCATTCGTCAAAAAACATCTCTTCAGACCGTTGGATTGCTCGCTCGATTTTGTCCATCGGAATGCAATACCTGCACAAAACATGATTAAAGTTCCGTAACGCGACAATCCTACTTACAATATCACGTGTATGCGCTCCTTGAGAATGGTCGTCTTCGCACGATCTGCAATGAACTTCCTCATCTCTAAGAACTCTTCTTTGCTTCCAGCTTCGAAGCCTCGAGAGTCATGGAAGATGAGTTTGTCGTTACTCCGGAATACCAGTTCGTTTTCGATATTGTGGATTCCGCGCTGATGACGATAAATCCATCACCCTCAGTAGTTGAATGTACCATAAAACAACACTCGGGCTCACCCCCATGGATCCCTCGACTTGTGATAGATCGACCTAATCGCACACTTTAGCTTGTTGCACAACGACATATATCAACCAAGATCCATACCTTGTTCCCGTCGCCATCGTAAATCTCTGGATTTTCCGTGGTGTTGCAAACGGCCCGAAGAATGGTGGTCTTGCCAGCGTTCGCACGCCCGACGATAAGGATTCTGAAGCGACCAAACTTCTCTTGCAGGTTCTTGAAGGTCCCTGTGTTTTCTGCAGACATTCTTGGAGGGCGAGCGTGAAGACAAGTGCGGTTCAGAGTCAAGGGCTGTAGAGTTGTGGCAGAAGCGGATAAGCCTTAGCAACCCACTTTCCGATTTCCGACCCGATGGATGTCCTTCGTTCTCGCGAGTCGCTACACTAAAAAAATCGCATCGTTAATTGCGTCTCTAACGGTGCTATCTTCAGGTCGCTGTTCATCAAAACAGAGTGCGCGCGATTTGCAATCATAAAACATTTACAAGAGACTGAGGTAACACCTTGGCTTCGAAGCTGCATATTGACTGTATCAGTCGATACCAGGAAGCAAACCCGGTGCATCGATTAGCGTAAAGCAAGCCTGGGCAGTCCCCAGTCCTCATCGCTCACGTCTCCCTCAGCGTCAGACCTTCTGTCACTCTTCGTCGGTTCCGCCACATTTACCGTGACGCCGTTTTCGTCCACGCTCTAAAACAGCGATCAGTAAACACTGAGAAAACGAGAGACTGTCAATACAACTAAAACGACTAAGCAGCATACCAGCCGACTCACCACAACTTGCACTGCGCCAGTCTGCTCGCCAATTCCCATATGGACATCATTCCCAGGTGGCCGTTTAGTTCCTTCATGACCTTCAAGTCGTCAGTGGCGAGCGTGGATTGGATATCACGAGCTGAATGATATAATATCTCCTCACCGTTCCCTTTATTTGTATTTCGCCCGAGGCTGGTATCCTGATCCAAATAATAAATTGAGCTGACGGGAACGACAAAGGTTGCGAGAATGAACGTACATTGAGTGATTGTTATAATAATCACCAGCAGTCCGAAGCTATGAGGTTTGTCAGGTTCAACCCACTACAGTCGTACTAGTTCACTCACACTCTTTGGAGCTGCTTGTCCCGTTGTTAATGTGACAACCCGTAAAAATTCAGGTACATGCAAGAACAGCAATGTTTGAGTATTCCCCTCTGATAATACCCAGTGCATTAGTGCATTCGAATCCGCTACGAAATGATAAAGGTATACCTCTACGTTCACCACGAGCGAATTCTAATCCCATATGTTTTCCGCACGTCTGATATGTGTATCAGCGTAAACGAAAAGGATTGCCAGTTTCCACGGGTTATACCGCCTCATCCGCTTCGCTGGCCCCGAACCTTGCATGACTTCGTCATGTGCTGGAGGCACTATGAGACCAATTGACGTGTCACAGGCTTCCTCATAATACGCGAGCTTCACCTTCGACTCTGTCAATCCTTCGGGTTAGGGCACCGTGTCCGCGTCGCGTTTGGCTCGTGCGATCCGACTTTTCGTCCGTGTCGATATCTGAGCCCGAGTCTGGGTCTGCCTGTCTTTTTAAAATTTCACCAGCGGCGCCCTTCCGATGGGAATGTGGAGATACGAGGGAAAGGGCTACGCCATCGATGGAAAATGAGGAGAATCCTATGGAAAGAGGGAAAGAAACGTACTAGATGTCCTTGCTCAACATCCTCGCCGCGGGAGCCATCCTCAAGGACGGTCCGGGGTACGTGCGAAAAGAGGTCGTGGATCATCTGCGCAAGGTATCGAACCTGGAACGACTGTGTAGCGTGGAGATACAGGGAGGCACGGAAAATGAAAGCGGGAAGAGGAGTTACATGTACACGGCTGTGTCGGATCACGGAAAACCGCGACCACATATCCCTCTCAATCATACTCTTGCCCAGACCATACCATGCCCCGTGAACTTCGCCCCAGAAAGCCACGCAAAAGCTATGCAGATATTGCAGGTAACGGAATCGAAGACAACGACAACGCCACAGGTCCCTCAAACATTCACCTTGAAGACGAAGAGCATGACAGCGAAAGCGGATTCGAACCTGACAAGGATCCCAAAGGTTCAAACAAAGTCCCGTCCAGTGACGAGGATGAAGATGACGTCGCCATGGACGATATCCAAGAACCAGGGTCCGAGATGGAGGTGGAGGAAACACCGAAACAGCGTCGCAAGACGGCTTCTTCTAGCAAGCCGCCTCGAGCGCCCATTGGCACGAGCGCGACCTACCCGGGTAGCCCGACCATGTCCGTATCCTTGAAAACACGCAAAGAACAATCGCGTAGGCTTCCTCCCAGGGTGCAACAGGCCACTTGTGCACCCTCCGAGGCTACCCCACCTGTAGCCGCTCCTCGGGTCGCCAAGACGTATGCGTTACCAAGTCCGAGCGCACATCATCGACACCGAGCGATACCGGTGTTCTTCAGGGAGGAGACCGTCGAACGACTGGATGAACTTCCTGCGTTATTCAAGGAGCTTCGCATCGTTCCGACGAACAGCATGACTGCAGATCATTCCCTCACTAACAGGGTTAGCAAAGCTTGGGGTTTTAATGTCGGCGCTGGTCCTGTCTGGCAAATTATGGAGGACCGATCTTGTTACAAAGAAAGTATCAGTTCAGGTTCCGGTCCCGAGAAGGAGTCCTTGCGGCGTCCCAGGGTGTATCAGAATGTATCCGTACGACCTGGTTGGCAAGTGTTGATCTCCCGGTGTGTGACGAATACCTGGCTCTACAATTTCTATTCAAGTCATTCTTGAACTAAAATCGTAGGGATGCTCTAAAGTATTTGCCCACAGATTCGACCATGACCGAGGATGGGCAATTTAAGCCACCACCTCAAGTCGACTGCTATTTGGGTCCATGTGATAGACAGACCCGTGTCTCTTTCAATATGTTCGATAGCGTCGCTACCTGTATGCGAATTTCCTTCATCCTATCATCGATAATAACCTCAACGCCTCAAGCCACGTATTTTGAGGATGGTACAGGGTATGTCTTTAATGCGGGCTCTCCTGTGTGGGGGATAGATTGGTGTCCTACTTACCAAGCAGACCGTCCTGGTGAGAATGCAATTTTACGCCATTTTACGACCCACACTTATCAGCAGTCAGTCCGGCAGTTTAGACATTATCTGGCCGTCGCCCCCTTTCCGTCGCGCTCGCATGCGCCAAGTATCGGTGTTAAAATTGCCCGTCCCTCCCCTGCTTGCGTCCAGATATGGGCCTTGAAACCCAGAACCCGAGAGGACAACACGATGGACGACGACCGTCCCCAGAGTGATCCAGCCGAAGTCCGTTGTGAAATGGTGTTGTGCCTGGAAAGCGGATCGGCTCAAGAAATCAAATGGTGCCCTCTACCGGCTCATGACCCAGTCAGCTCCCCCCTTTATTGATTGACTCCACATGGTAAACTGAAATCACACCTAGTGGGAAGGCGCGCCACCCAGGAATCCGCGCAGATTGGGTATTTTGGCCGGGACGTTCGAAGACGGGTCACTCTCCATATACGTCGTACCAGATCCCGAGGATGTAAGACCTCCAGAACACGATGCCGCTACGCCCGTCTTTGGTGAGCCTCCTTTTTTTTTCACAGTCGGTGAGAAGGCCTTATTTCGCTAGTCGGGTTGCCTGAGCCGGCCTTACGTATCGAACACGAAGGAGCGTCATGCTGGTCCCTGGATTGGGCCAACAGCGAAGTCATCGCTGTTGGTCTCACGAACGGTAAGTTCCAGGACCCGAATCCGAATGTTTGCCATGGGGTGTGACGTGCTTCATTAAAGGTTGTCTCGCTGTCTACAACGTCAAGCAGGCATTGGAGAGCGGCGAAACCTCTAGTAGGTCACCGGGTCTCTCATCTCATCGTCACCTCGAAGCGTGCTGATACTACCGCAGACATCTTTCCAACACAATTCATCGCCATACACCAGTCCGCCATTCGTGCACTCGCATGGATTCGCGTGCCTCCTACAGATGGGTCGGGCGTGCCCAATCTATCCGAAGATCCAACGGTCATCGCGAGCGGTGGGTACGACGGCGTAGAATGTCTCACTGACATCCGGGAACCACACGGCAACGTCGTCAACCGGACAAGAGGCACGTCCCCTTGCCATTAGTCTGCATTCTCGCGTTTTGAACACACTCGTCATCAACAGACGTCATCAACAGTGCGACCTATTCCGTGTTTGCGACAGGTCCGATCATGATCGACCATGACAATACTGTCAAGTCGTACTCTGTGTCGCCAAGCATGTTAGGGCGCGGTCATATCCTGATGGAACCAGATGGGCCGGTTTGGGTCTGTCCCAACGTTTGCTCTCGCAGGATACGTTTGACAAGTCGCCATAGAGCGTGGACGCGTCGGACTACCACCCTCAACTCGCTGTCGGATCGGCCGACGGATCGTGTACGACCACCAACACCCTCAAATCGACACGGAGGGGCGGCATCGTCGTGCGTACAATGTCCACCTCCCGTCCAATGCTACACACGTTGACCCAACCATCCGTTCTCAGCCGTTTCTCGTTCACAAGATCTATCAGCTCGATTATAGCCGCAAGACGGGCGAGTTTCGCATGCTCGAACGCTTTCTTCCGCAGGTCACGTCAATCCATGGCGTCTCGCATCTTGGTCACGCTGAACCGAGCCCCCCCAGGAAATGCAAGACAAGACGACCAGCACCAAAGGCAAAGCGCAAGGCAAAGACAAAAATAAAGACAAGGAAGATGCAGACGCGGACACAGAGACCAAGGGACGCAGCACCAACACCGGCGTATGGCCGCCCGAGATTGGCGTCCACCGCGTAGCGTGGAACAATGGCAACGGTCTTGGGGGCGCACCGTTGTTGGCCTCGGCGACAGCGTCAGGGCTTTGTCGCGTAGACTGGCTGTTGGGGAGATGGATCAAGGATAGGACGCCGTACGTGAGCGTACCCAAGATGAGAAAAGAAGTCGAGGGGGCGTCGGACGAGTCGGACGAGGAGGTATAGCAGCACATCGTCGTCACGCTCTGCATCTAGATCCAGCCGGGTAAATGTATTGTATGATCTAGCGACGACTACCTCATGCGTCAGCGTGAAGCGGACCATAGGCTCGCCGATCAGACTCACAAAAAAAGTACGAGACCGACGTTACTTGGCCTTGAACATATTCTTGTCCTTGAGCGTCTGCCGATGCGTTAATCTCAACCCCCGCTTCTCCGCCTTGCCACCCGGCCCATCGTCCACGAGCTGCCTTGGTTTCGTGAGCTCCCACAACCACGCGGGGTATTCCTCGTCTGGCTTGGCAAGAATGGGCGGTTCGCCTTTGAGGTAGTTGAGTCCGGTCATGACAGTCCCGGCTGGACAGGACGAGGCAGCGTCTTTTTTTCGGGGGAAATTGGAATGGGGAATGACGACGTACAAGGAGGGCTAGGACGTACTTTTAGAGGGTTCGGACGACGCGGGTTTGGGTGGTTGGCTCGAGCTGGGATTGCTGCTCGACGTCGATGCGTATCCACGTGCTGACCAAAGAGAAAGCGTTGTCCGGAACGTCGTTCGTGCAGGGGCAAGTAGAGACATGCCAGTGTGTATGAAAGCGAAATTGGACGAGTCGCGACTTCGGCTGTGACGCCACGCGAGATTTATGATCTCCCACCAAGGAAGAAAAAAATATGTATGCGAATGTACAATAGATACAAGAAAAACTATGGCCAGCGACACAGGCCGGCACGATCACCCAATAGTACCATCTACTACCTAGGTTGAATGCCCGTGTCTCTCTTTCGTCAATGAGCGACCCGTTCGCCATCGCTCAAAACAACCCAGAGCCAGGGAACAATTGTGACTCCTCGTTGTCATCCTCTTCGTGATCAACGTGATCCAAGGGCTCTATCTCGGGGGAGAGACTATAGGGCGTGGCCGGGTGCATTTCTGGGGGGTGTTGATCCTCGTGCACATATGGATCCAGTTCAAACGGATCGATATCTGTGTCCGGTGTCGCCGGTGGAAGTGACTGTGTTGGCTCTGGAAGAGCAACAGTCTGAATGGTGCGTGCCGGTGGAGAAACATTGTGCGACGGAGACATCGGAAGAAGCGTGGCTGGAGGGGGGGAGGACATGGGCAGCGGCCGAGTTTTGGCTGGAGCATTGTACTGCGGCAGTGTTTGCGTGGCTGGTTGAGGTTGCGGTGGCGTTGCACTACTTGGGGGCTTGAATTGGATGTCGTACTCAAACTATAACAGGAAGTGAGAATGAGCCGTAAAACCGAATAAATTCCATCTTACCGCCGCAAAGACTTCTTCCCTCCGTTTCTTACCCTCATCCTTGTCAATGCAGTAGCAGAGGTACAGGACATCGGCACTAGAGCGTGGTCAGCGACATGCCGGAGAGACAACTGAAAAAAAGCTCACGTGTCCTTCACAAGACCAACACAGAACAAACCAACGAGGGCTGTCACGCCACCAGCCAACACAGCAGCACCCAAGGCAGAATTTGGAGCGCTCAAGGTATGAGCAACGAACAGATAGGTCATCAGCGCAAACGGAAACGTAAGCGTCAACGGCGTATACGTGAGCATCGTGAGTTGCGCTAGAAGATAGATCAGTTTTTGGTGATCGCGAGACGGACGAGTTGAACTGGCGTACGCTCGGTCTTAAACTTCCGTCTGAAGCGCCCTGTTCCTGGAGATTCTACAGCTGCTGTGAGAGCACGTGCTCGTCTTGCGCTCGGCAGGAAGGGATCACCAGTAAGGCCGGTATACACCAGAGCATACATGCTAAACGACGTGGTCACGCTTTCCAAATAGCTTACTGCCATGCCCGCACCGATCGTGAGTGGTTGAAGCCAGGGTCGGAGAACGAGCGGAAAGTATGAAGGCAGAAGACGCAATGCGATCGTCAAGAGTGTGAGGATACGAATACCAGCCATGATAAGGGCACCCAGAACGATCGACCCCAGAGATGGATAAGTAGCGCGAAGGATGGCAGCGTGAATAACGTGCGTGTCCATGGGAGGTGGTAAGGTTTGACCTGGGCTGAAAATTAGGGCGAGTGAGAAACAGAAGGGGGCTTGACAAAAGAGACACTCACTCTGTATAATACCATGCACCAATCACTCCCGCACAAGTAGTGCGTAGAATACCCCGTGCAACACCCCAGCTCCAGAGCCACACCCCAACGGTACCAACGATGGCCCAATCTGCCCATTCCTGGATGCGCCATTCAGACTGACCTTGTGGGAAGTAGCCCATTAACAAGAGACGGAAAATGAGTGTGACGAAAGGGATCGAGGCGATTAATGTTATGAGAAGCATGGCGGGAGAAAGTGCCATGAGAAAAAAATTGGACATGAGAAGTTGCGACGAGAGATCAAGAATGGACGATGCGGAATGAATCTTGCGAGGAAGATCGATTAGACGTCGAGCTGTAAGTATTGAAAATACGAGGGGGACGATAGCAAACAAGCGTAATCTATGTTTGAACTAAGTCGTGACTTTTAGACGATGAGGTGACAGACGACTCACCCAATGCTTTCACCCCATGTTGGCTCCTGATCACTGTCCCACATAAAACTGCCAACAAAGGCCCATATTGCAGAAATGAAGAGCGTGACTGGTATAAATACTGAGGTGACGACCATGACAGGTTTGACGAACATCCGCAACAGGAAGATGTGTGCATAAGCAACGGCGGCGCTGACGAATGTCAAGATGGTGAGTAACGGTACTGTGTGCAGTAGAGTGAGGTATGGCAAAGGTCCCTCCATCCTCTTGGGCAATTGCGCAACGAACATGAGCAAGAGGGAGAAAAAGAAACATAGTGTGACACTCGTGCACCATAGAATAGTCCAGTGCGAATCGTTAAACTTCCGACGAGCGCGTGAGATATGACGAGGATCCGGCAGCGAGAATACGTCAATTGGGCGAGTGGTACCATCTCTCGGCAGCAGGGATTGAGTCAGAGATAAGGACACCGCTTCTCGGGAATGAGGGGGTGGAGGGGGTGGAGGCGATTGCAAGGGCATGGAAGGTTGTATGGGTCGATGTGACGGACCCGCTATGGGACCTGGGGAATCGAGGGAGGACCTTGAAGGAGAGGGTGAAGAAGCGCGAAAACGCCGAGGAGGTGATGCCTGGTGAGCGAGCCAGCCCTTTGGGAAGTCCTGGGATTCCGCCTGACCGTAGTCAGATGCTATCAGCGGCACCGACTGGGAGGCGTGTCGAGAGGCCCCTGGCGGCATATCTTCTTCGTCCAGACGGAGATATGGATCCTCTTCTATTTCATGTACTCGGCTCCTATGATCACCTCTGCCTGACATCCCGCCCGTATGACCACGTAGATGAGGATCGTCTAGGTCGTCGAGCTCGCTGTTGTGGACGTTGCTTGCACGAGACCCCTCGTCGGTTGTGAATGAAAAGAAAAGAGGCTGTGAGGAAGATAGACTCGACTCTGGGTTCTGCTGCTGCAACAAAAACTGCGAGGCATACTGCGCAAACGATTTTGCCATCTCCAACTCGCCCCGCTCGCAAAGACGAACGCAGCTGCCCAGAGATTTGCAGAGCCGTCGTGGACTGCGTCACTTCAAAAAGTAAAAGAGTCCCTGGTAAATCCGCTCAACAACCTAAACTTTGGCTTGCGTACCCATCCGCTTGTGTGAATCTCTTTCCTAAACAGGATCACACACACTTCCTCCTTACAGTACGTAGAGGAAGCGTGCCACTGGATGATCCTGGGTTTTTCAAAACTCCAGTCGGTACCGTACTGAGGAAGAACTTTATTACATGCTACATGACCATGTGTGAACAAACGACCCTTGGCTGGTCATTCACTTCTAAATCACCTTCCGTTGACAGTTCCCCCCTGAAGTCTGAACGTCGCCGCTGTACACCGTCTTGCGATCCACCGAGTACTCCCGCGAGAAGAACGTCAAAATGAACCAATCCCAGCGAATACCGTCATCATTATCCATATCATTGCGATCGAACGCGCTCATGCGTGTCCCACAGCATGACGAAGAGCGACGTCCTGGTCGACTTCAGTGTTGTCAGCTAACAACGACAAGGGAATAACATGTAGTGACACACAGGAACCAAGTGGATCATGCCGATGTTATCGTTGAGTACTGTAATGTTGTCACCAAACCCGAGGCTAGCGAAGTTTGGGGAAGCACCCTGGCGATAATCGCCTCACCGATGGCAAGCCAACAGCACCACCCAGCACGCTGAAAGCTCAGCCGTATCTGTCAAATTGAACATAAAAGAAATGGTCGCTCACCAAAGGAACACCAAGGCGTTCGTCGCAGTAGCCATGTCTTTCAGAGGGATTGCTGCCTGAAGTACTACCATCGGAACCTGGAATACACAGCCTGCACCAATTGCTGCCACCAGAGGAAGAACCTCTTTCTCGACACTTTGAAACCATTGAGCATCGTAAAGTAACTCGATAGAAAAGAATGAAACATACGTGCTTGAGGTGTAGTCCAGTATCATGAAGAGACCCAGGCCGACGGTTAACAACATGCTCCCGAACCAAATCGATAGGATTTTTTCCCATCTTTGAAACAACGAATCCAGAAATGATGCAGGATGCAGAAGTCATGAGTATGTACGGAAGTATCCTGAATACAAAGGGTGAGAAGGTCTTAGACGCGGGCACAAGGAAAAAAGGGACATGATGCCTGCACCAGTAGCCGAAGCACAAAGGACTGAATAAGGGTTAGACAATTGTCCTCATGCGACAAAATTAGGAAGCAAGACCTTGGTAGAACGCCGGAAGGTAACTAGTAATTGAATTAGCGCGATGCCACCGAGACTTGGATCGGGGGTCTGTGCTCACAATACTGTCGGAAAGTAAGCGGCGTGTTGAAGAAATGTAGCTGCTGAAATACATCCAGTGGTTCGTGTTTTTGCAAGACTCAGAACAGCATGCAAAACTCAAGCCTGAAATTCACCTTGAATAAACGAGGGAGGATAGCCGCACGTTTTGTAAGCGCTTGATGGACCCCGCCGACAACAAGTAGAGTGGCTCCCGCTACGAGCAAGCCGATTGTCCGGGGTTCTAACCCTTTTAAAGTCAAGAATTCCATTGGTCAACTGGGTGGATACGTCAACAAAGGTGACTGACAGCTCTCTTAGTTCGGCAATCTGGTCACGAAGTGGGAGTTTGGGAGGTGGATGAACGTTAAGGAAGATAAACAACAGCAGTCCTGCAATTCCGCCGATAGGCCTGAAACTAGTGATTAGATATGCTGAATTGGATATTGCCGTGGCACGTACAAGTCAATGAAGAAACACCATCTCCACCAAACATGTTGCGCTCAAGCCTGGCAGATCCAGTTGTTATGACGGACATTTAAAAGTAAAACGGCATAAGCATAAGCTTACGCCACCAAGAGGCGGTCCAACCAGACTGACCAGGAGAACGTTAGCAGATCGAAACGGGAGACGTGCAACAGGATTACCTCGAAAAACCATAGGTAGCACCGGCTAAACCAGCATAACGCCCTCGGCTACAAGATCGTCAGATCAATGGGGGAGTGGACCTTTTTTGATCCTTGTATGCCTACTCTTTCAACGGAACGATATCCGAAATAGTTATCATTGAGAGTTGCATCATGCCGCCACCACCTATCCCCTGGGCCGCTCTGCAGACAATCAACCAGGTCATGTTTTGTGCGGTGCCGCAGAGCGCTGATCCGGCCTGTCATGGCGACATGAGCAAGAAGGGTACGCACGCGATAATCCAGGAAGGACCAAGAACATGATGACACTTGAATAGAGAACTGGTTTTTGCCCCAGTGCAATGCGTAAGGAACCTCTTCTGAGTACATCATCGATGAGAAATCTCACCAAACATATTAGACAATTTTCCGTAGAGGGGGCTGAACATGCCAGCTGCGAGCATGTATGCGCTGGCGGAACCCAAGTCAATCCCACGACTCGATAATGAAATACGTGTCACACCTTCCAACCCAGCTGTAACTGTTGCCCCCCTGAAGGCAAGCTACGATGGTGGTGGGGAGTGCGGTTGCGACGATAGTCTTGCAATTCCCAGCATCTGACCTACCTGTACCAAGAAACATCGTGCAGACAAAAGCGAAGCTGACGATACTTAGCCTGTTCTTGGGGAGAACATGTTCCTCATTTTGCCTCCAGGAATGACCAGGCTCCTTCCGTCCTACAGCAAGTTCTTCTTGGTGGGAAGCCGTGGATGGCATGGTCTTGAAGGGTCTTAGCCGACTAAGGGAACTGAACGAAGCTTTAAGGAAACGTAAAACTTGAGGAAGCTAAAAGCCATGGAGTGGGATTGAGATCGGTTGGCTGAGGGGTTGCTTTCCAGTGTGTCGACAAGCTGGCAGATCCGTGGCCGACCTTGACGAGAAGGGATCGTTGATCCGGTCGCTGTGCAATAAGTCAAGTCTCATACTTCTGATCACCGCAACACACGCGACAACCACGTACTATGGCCTTCTCAGTATCCACAAGCTGCTCGCCCTCGTATGATCACTTTCATGGTGCAAGTTGACATTGGAGGATCTTCTCTGAAAAGCCCTCATGTCCCTATACCCATTCTCGTTGCTCAGGCTTCGCATGCAGAGTGCAGAAATGCGTACCAATGTCGCTTCTGACGAAACACATTCACCTAAATTCCACCACTAGGCAGTGAGTTCACGTGTGGGCTGTCAGTTGGTATGATAGATGGCATCTATGAAACGGGAAGGTGCAGCTGCCGTTATACAGATGATACTCCTTGTGTGCCAGTCCACACCAGAGGTATCATCGGTATAACGGGGTAGTGGGCCCAATGCGCCTGCATTGTCCTCAAGGCCACCTCACCAGCCAGATGCACAGTGGGCTCGTTTTCAACGACTGGTTCGAAGGAAGCTTGTGTAGCTGTGCATACAACGAAATTTTACTACCAATTTTTGGGTGGAAGCAGCCGTGTCATAGATAGAGACGTCTTTGCTCACTTCCGTGGTAGTCGAAGGATGCAAGGGAATAACTCAACCCAGTAGACACTGGCGTGGAATTTAGAAAGCTGGATTTCGCCGGTGCCAGTGAGCGCTGAGTCATAGTATATTAGGCAAGCGCTCGATAATAGTCGCTTCATACCACGGCACCTATAGCCACTAGACCCGCAAACAGCCATGATACCAGCATCACTGTCCTAACTGCAGGGGCATTCGAACTTCGGGGCCCTTTTCGGGCCCAACAACTTGGTCACTCAGAGTCATGATCATAGGGCGAGATACAACCGATCGGATTACTAGTACAAACGACAGACCTGGACGTCAAACTATAATGCCACGTTCGTCGTTGACACTGAATCATCTGGATTCTGAAACCACGGCGGTTTCATGGACCCATGTGTGAAGTATTGATTGTTTTGAGGGGAAATGAGGGATGCGTGCAAATGATTTGATCATTGACCGGTACCATTGAATACTTCGGACCGGTCCACACGAAGTCAGACTTTATCGACATCATGATGAAACGTAAATCTTGCCTGACTTGTAGGAGCATCTATTACCATGCAAATCCCACCGTGACGCTCACAGATTACGACTATGGCGCGTGTGGCAAGTGGCAGTCGCGAGAGGTCAGTTTTCTTCAAACACTCCGTTCTACAATACACCAGAGGTATATTACATGCCTTGCTAATGTGCGAAACTACAGTTGTCCGTGCGCGAATAACTATACGTGATATCTATGCGTTCCTGGGTGACGTGCCAAAACCATGCAACGTTATGCCTCCCTCCTGATTTACTCTTCTGTTTCTGGCACCCCGGCATGTGCAACGCTATTCGCCGGAGTCATATCAGGGTCATCGTTCAAAGCTTTCAGTGCTTGTGGATCTCCTTCAGTCGGTGATTCTAGTACCGCGCCTTTCTCAAGGTCACCAGGTGCCTTGGCTTCGCCACTCCGCACGACCTTACGTTCCAGCGAATACTCGCGTAGGAACAACGTCAGAATCAGCGCAAAACCAGTTGCGGGCGTGGACATGATCCATATCGTGTCAATCGCTTGGGACCATGCATGCAACACAGCATTACGAAGGGTAATATCCTGATTCGATTTGCTCAAGTTAGCAGCAACCCTACAGGAAAAAGCGCCACCTCTTACAGTAATCAAATGGATCTTTCCGATGCTCGCGTTCAGGTCAGCAACCGAAGTACCCAGACCGAGGCTGGCGATATTGGGGATCCTCCCGAGTTTCTGAGGAAGGACGCTGGCGATGATGGCCTCGCCAACAGCGATTCCTACAGAACCTCCGACAGTCCTGACAATGTCAATGTCTTTAGTAAACATCGATGACCTGGTGTTAGGCAAGCTTACCGAATGAACACGAAACCGCTTGAGGCGGTAGCCATATCCTTTAAGGGCATCGCTGCTTGGAGAGCGATTAGCGGTACTTGGAAAAGGCAGCCTATTCCAAGAGCTGCGATAAGAGGAAAAACTTCTTGCTCTGCGCTATAGACAGGCATGAGCACGACGACAAGGACTCGTAAAAGTAAAATGCATACATGCTTGACGTATAATCCAGCATGATCATGAGACCCACGCCGAGCGTCATTACGGCGTACGCCACCCACATGATCAGTCGATATTTTCCTATCTTTGACAAGACCAATCCGGAAACGACAGCTACCAAGGCAGACCCGAGTGAGAAGGTGAGCATTCTATATATATTGCATGAGTCAACACCAAGATGGAAGAATGCAGTGCATACTTGACTCCGGCTTCAGTGGCCGATGCTCCGAGCACTGGCAGAAAGTCAGTTTATGCATTCGTATAATAGAGAGGAAGACCGACCTTGATAAAACAAGGGAAGATAACTGGTAGTTGAGTTGAGTTATAACTCGTGACGTCTAAATTTTACTACTCACTATGAAGCTGCAAAGAAAACAATGGCATGCAGGAAAACAGTGACAAGAATGATGGCAGTGGTGCGAGTCTTTGATATATTGTTAGGTACAGTGTAGATCAGCCAGAATGACAATTTACCTTGAACAAACGTGGAGGGAGGATTGCGGAGCGCTTCGTAAATACTTCATTGACACCACCGGCAATGAGCAAAACGATTCCAACAACAAGCGGAGCAATCGTCTCTGCGCTCGACCCTTGAGCAGCGAATCATTTAACAACTATCTTATGAACAGGTGACACGGCAGACTCACATGATGTTTCACTGAAGTTCAAGCCGATCAGCAAGCAAACGACGCCTGCGACGAAACAAATGAGTCCAACGAAATCAAGTTCAGCAAGATGTTCCCGAATCGGGCGTTTGTGATGGGGGTTAAGATTGAGGAAAATGAAGAGAATAGCTGCTGCAACACCGCCAGTGGGCCTAAAGACAATTGTCAGTGCGAAAGATGGGTATCCAGTGGTAGGGGATGGCATACAGGTTGATGAAGAAACACCACCGCCAAGAAACATGTTGCGCAAATACCTTGATAACGTGTGAGTAGGCAACAGGATGTCGAAAGGCAGAAAACTCACACCGCCGAGAAGCGGCCCTACAACGCTGCAAAGATGGTTATAGGCGACCGTGCCAGGGTAGGAAGAAGAGACCTTACCTTGCAATGCCATACGTAGCACCGATCAGTCCACCGTACCGGCCTCGACTGAATGACGATCAATAAGATAGAAGAGGTCGTGGCACCATCACGTACTCCTTCAATGGCACGATGTCCGAAATGGTTATGATGACGAGCTGTATGATTCCACCGCCTCCGATACCCTGAATGGCTCTACACACAATCAGCCATGTCATATTCTGTGCAGCTCCGCACATCGCAGAACCGAACTGCAAATGGGTAGATCAGCACCTAAAGGAGATATGAGATTGAGGCACGTACCAAAAATATGACTATGGACGTGTAAAGAACTGGCTTGCGCCCTAGGGTCAAGCGTAAGTCTGCGAGGTAGGTCCCGTGTGGCGGTCCGCTTACCGAACATATCTGACAGTTTTCCGTACAAGGGACCAAATGCTGCTGCAGCGAGCAAGTATGCGCTGGCAAGATCGTGCGCTGAGTAAAACCTTATACATGACGCAGGCACGATATGACATACCTGCCAACCCAACTATAATTGTTTCCGCCTCCAAGCTCGGACACGATCGTCGGGAGTGCAGTCGCAACGATCGTCTATACCGCTGATTAGATCCCGCCAGAGAGCACACGATCACCGGCTTCGGACTCACCTGATCGAGTGCGGCCAAGAATATCGTGCACATCAAGCCAAAGAAGACGATACCCAACCGGTTCTTGGGCAGGACGTGCTCTTCCTTATCTTTCCACGATGCGCCCGGCCGTGTCTTTTCGACAGGCGAGTCGCTCTGCGTTTTGGTGGCCATATATGCGCTGGATTGAGAGGGCGGGTCTGTTTGCTCTGTCAATGGTACTTAGCGGGGATGGGGTTATAGTTGCAGCGGAAGACAAGAGAGGAGGATGAAATATATATATTCCGATTTGCATAGTATTCGCATGATAGTAGTTCCGGAATGCCTCTCACGCCGTGTCCGTGTCCGATGTCGGAGCTGCATTGCATGTAAGCCTAAGTTACCTCCATCCTTCGACAGTGAATAATCTCACGTGAACACAGACAGCGGCTGAGTTTACAAAGCGCTCAGGTCATCTCTCTCTGTCATCCACGCTCAGATCTGGGCGGAAACGCGATCGTCGCAGGACCTTGAGGGCAGTATATAAGTTACGCACTGGCTCGTACGACGCGGGTGACCGACCCAGTGCCAGTTGATCGGCGCTAACTCCGTGGACCCCCACGCAAAGTTTTTCTCTGTCATCCCAACGTCCAACTTGATCTGTCGCCAGCTAGCCACGTATCAGAGAAGATGATTCAACGAATCACGCTACCTTTTTGGTGGGAGACGTGAACATGATCTGCCACAACGTCGTAATGTGTCCACTCCTATTAGGCAGAGTAAGGAACAAGGGACGCGGTGCGAAGCGCAGCCAATCACAAATCGCCTTGACACCGAAACGGTGACAAATCTTTCCCTCTAACCGCGTTTTTCGTCCGCTCTGCATCGGACGGCAACACTCGCCGCAACAAATGACGAAAAAACGCTTATTCATCCTGCAAATATAGACAGCTACACCATGCGGGTCATATTGTACGGCCCATGGAGACCAGGCAACGGAATTAGCGAAGTTTATTCTCGCAAGCACATAGGAGGTTCGTCCTCCAAAATGTTCCACGATTCCTTGGCAAATTCGCACGTCCTTCAAACTTTATGGTTGACCGCCATCTTATCACGAGAACTTGAAATGACAACATAGGGGAGGTCACGATGACCCAGCATAATGACACTGACATAACCTTACAGTAGCCCAGGAAGGTCCTAATGGGCCAAAGCACTCGCTCGGGGTTGCTGTACGTACATACTATGGTCGCCGCTGTGGACTTTGGTCTCTGCGGCCAGAAGCGGCTAAAACGAATGGCAGTCAAACAACGCTGAATTCACAATTCCAAGTAAGCCATAGTATCTCGAATTCGGTTGATGATCGAAGAATGCTGAGCAGAATCCAAGCTTTCTTTACTTGATGTCAACTGCTATCTTAGCCTAGGCTGTCGCTGACATAACCTTAACCCATTGTTCAAGTAACCGGACATCCGATCCGAGCAGCGCTCGGCATACTTCGGCATGCGGTACTGTACGACCCTGCACGTTGGGCCATCGTCACGGTTCCATCCAACAAAGAAAAAAACCCATGGGATCGCGGACACCATCACCGTCACTTCCATTTCTCCTGCGGGAGATTGAGCCGTTGATTCACCGCCAACACAATCGCGACGTGACATGAACGGGAAGAGCTGGCACTGACGGAAGCCCAACCCCAACACCTGCACGTCACGCTCGACACAAAATCCACCAAACAACCACCACTAGCATTCCTCACACTGATATTACTTGTTCAAGTGACCGAACATCCAACCCAACAGAGCTTGGCATACTTCGGCATGCGGTACTACTTACGACCATACATGTCGGACCACTTCTATCCACGGGATCGCGGATACCATCACTGCAACATTTTCCTTTATCCTTCAAAGGCAATCATGGAGATGAGTACTTATTTAAGTCGCTGTCGCTGATTGACTCGCCATCTTATCGCCAACCAATCGCGACATGAATGAACAAGGGACCTGCAGTGACGTCATTCCAACCCTAGCGTTCAAGGTCGACATCCAACAACGCCCGGCATGCGTCGGCATCCATCCAACTTACTAACCACGACCCTGCATGTCGGACTACTGCTCCATCCAACAAAGACAAATCCCGCGGGATCGTGTACACCACACCGTAACCTTTTCTTCAAGGTTTTCCTCCAAAGGTAATTTTTGTGGGAGATGTAGTAATACTAAGTCACTGATTGACCCGTCAACTTATCGCCAACGATCGCGACATGATGTGAACGGGGGAGCTGGCACTGACCTCAATCCAACCCTCAGGCCTCCGCGCTCAGCGTCCAAGCCATCGACGCAACTCAGCTCCCCACAACGGCGCTCGGCGCACCTCGGCATCAGCCATCTATACCCTAAAGCGACCCTGCACGTCGGACCAGCCGTGCATTCCAACAAGGACATATCCGCGGGCTCGTGTAACGCCCTCACCACACCACCTTGCTGCATCGAGTTATCCTACCTCTCGTTCGGTTCAGGGCGTGGTGCGTTCATCTCGGCGATGTTGCCGTCACTGTCCATAGACTCGCCGAGACTCAGTGTTCAATACGACCATATACTACTGTACACTTGGCTTTTATTTGGCTCAAGGTGTCTCTGATAGGGAAATCAGTCGATATTGGATCATTTGATCATCATGGGTTGCGGTCCTGCGGAGGCGAATAATACATAACTCTACAGCACAAACGCCCATCCGACGCGATAGGATATATATACGTTGATATGCGAGTCATCGTGCCTACGATTATCAATAGATATGAGATATTTGGTCACATGGTATCCCCATGAGAGGTGGGTCTTACCGACAGGACAATTTATATGTCGATAATACAGCACGTATGAACGCGGCTGCCGTACCTCGAACTCACGCGCACGATAAGCCCATTCCCCCGACTCCCCCCAACCCCCCCCCCCCCCCCCCCAAAACGCGTGGGGGGACACCCAAACCCCCCCCACCAAACCCCCCCCCCCGGGCCGGGGCGCGGGA
>JBBPNA010000119.1:0-41624 GCA_038090555.1 Boletus subcaerulescens | reverse complement strand
GCGCACGATAAGCCCATTCCCCCGACTCCCCCCAACCCCCCCTATCTCGCAAAAACGTGTGGGTAGACACGTAACCCATCAGCACGAAACCGACCCAGTCGGCCGGGCGCGAGGCAATCCCAAGCGTTCTTTTTTTCACACGCGCTGGCCAACCTTGCCCCCCCCACGCCAGGCCGCCATGGTCACTTGGTTCTCGCAGAGTGGCGTTTATCAGATAGTGACACGATGACCACCTTTCCATGTACGGCTAGCGTAGTACGGACGGCGGCCAAGTTCGCCGTGTGGCACTGATTGGATTTGGATTTGAATTCGCTGACTGTATGATCTGATGTCATGTACAATGCAAGACGTCATTACGGGTATGACATATAGATTCGACGTCATATGTATGCTTACAGGACAGGACCTTCAATGGATCGCTTCTGACACACTGATGCTCATGCGTTTTTCCAGAAGCAACTTGCCAAGTTGATCACTACGCTCGACTTGTTAGAACCCATTCGCACAGGACGGATCGGAACGTAGGACTGAATGGACAGCCTTGATTCATCTCAAAGGCATAGGATAGCTAACGTGCCATCAGGCCAGCTTCCCTCGTTGTGGCGCATGATCGCTTTGAAAATCATGAACAGAGAACATGGACACATGGACCGTGCCTGCCCCATGTTGCATTCATACATTCAAGTACAATGGACTGGCAACTATGAGCGACTCACTATACGCCACTGAGTCATCCAAGACAAAGGCTACGCCAGAGTGTCGGCCCACCGTACTGCGAGTGGAGAAGAAAACGCTGATCCTGTGAACGCCTCGCGATCAGTCGTCGATCGCGCGCCACACTCAAGCAGCTGCACAGGTATCCTGCATCACAGAAGCACAGAAACAATGCTGTGTGGTCCTCTAGCCCAATTCGCTGACATTCGAATCATCGATGCACCAACCCTCGTACCCCACTCTTCGTCCGGGTCTTGCCGCTGGGACGGTTCATGAGACTGCCAAAGGCAGGAACGCGGTATCCTCGAGGTGATTACAGCAAGGGAATTCGCCAACTGCCGGGAGATTGCGTCAGGAGAATGAACTAAGCGTTCCCGATATGACCTTGTCATGTTCATGACCACCCACCCTTCGTCATAGAGAAGCCCCAGTGTGAAGGCGGGGTTGAGGCGGAGGCGGAGAGAAATGAATATACAGGGTTAGCGTGGATAGACGCGGCCCACTGTGATCATACGTCACAGGAACATGCTGTACCGTATATTTCACCAGACGAGAGGCAATAATCGGCAGTCGATGTGGGTTTTGAGGGAAACCATCGCCACGTGGTTATGTCTCGAACCAGGATAGCCCGCAGACTAAATAAGGCCTGGCAATGCCATCGTAGCAAACGCCTTTCGAGAACCTTGGACATCGACGAGGATGCGTGCAGAGAACTACTGGAAAGACAAATTATCCGGTCTTCCCGGCACAATTTAGGGTACAACCCTGCATGGTTCTTGAACTCCGTAGCGCGAACAGCTTCAAGGGGAAAGGGCAGGGACCACAGGAGTAACCACAGCCCCCACAGGACCATAAGAGTGTCGGTATTGCGCCGGGAAGAGAGATAATGACCATGCGGGATCCGCGAGGCAACCACTTTCTCGTCCGTGCGCGGGAATGAAACGAACGTGGAGATTATACGAAGCGCACAGGTCACGATGACGACGTCGACGGCAGTCAAAGCAAAGGCTCCGCAGTGCGATGCAAGTCAGGTACGAAGACAAGGGGGTTAGCCGTAGCAAGTTACCGGTGAACCCGTGGAACGTTCAGAAGATGAAAGTGAAATGAGTAATTGGATTACACACGAGGTGAAGCGTTCGGTTAGATATGATATCGGATGGCACAGAACACGCGGCGGTCCGGGGGATAACGAGGTCCGATACCGGAACTCGACAGCATCATCGTCTCGTGTGGAGCGTAGACGAAGAGTGTATTCACGACCACAGGTTTTCGGAGAACAAGACTTGCGGTGCCAGCGAGGCATATGAGTACTCAAAAAACTGAACGATTACCACGCGCCAGTGGAGTGTTTGGGTCCAGGTCTTCTTTGACGGCCAACTGAATCGAACCGTTACCAAATTATATTTGTTTGATGGTTTCACATCCTGACAGGACGCAGCCTGGGGCCCAGGGCTGATGAGAAAACCCTGGATCCAGATGTGGGTGTACGCCAAGGAGACCGAGTATGAAACCTTGGTCTCCAAGGCGGAACGCGCGCAAAGGGCGTGCTAGGTCTTCCTATATGCCGCCGCTGAGGTTACGTCGTTGAGCAATCCCGCCTGCAACCACAGGAACAGAATGGTGCCCACCAATGAGGACGTTGACGACCAACAGATTGTGTAAGAAAACGCACATTTTACGGATAAGTGGATCGACTTACGGAATCGGAAATATTCTGTCCAAGTGCTCTTCGTTACATTCTCGGATCTGCTGGAACGTTCAAGGGGAGGAACGAAGGACACGGGCTGAAAGAGAACACACCCATAACGAGATTCGTTTTGGGGCGGCCACATGTCAAGTCGGCCAAGTCTAGCTAGAGCCAGCAATCCCGGCTGTTAGCCACAATCAGACCTCAGGAACTAACCACAACCTCTTTAGAGACAGTTTTGAATATGTCAATATCAAGCTGCGTGCCCTTTCGACGTAAACTGAACGCACATATGCAACAGTCTTGCTTGTCCGCGCTCGACTAAGTGCCTGCACGAGCATCCCAGCATGGACATGGCTCCTGAGTGACTGGCAGTCAATTTCCGCAGATAGGGCTCCCTTCACAATCTATCACATACTTGAGCGATCGTTCACTAGTACACCCGGGAAAGACAGCGAACCCGGTGATTGCTGGTACGCAAAATTTGAGTGCTGTTCGCATAAGTAACGCGTCGAGAGCCTGACAGCCGGGGAGGTATGTAGTAAGTATACGGCGTTGCATTCCGCGAGGCTGGAACCAACGGACCTGTCGTTGCAACCGAGTCAATGGTACACCCCCAAAAAACTTCAAGTGTATCCACTTTCCTTTACCGATCAAGCGACGAGGCCGCAAAAGCCGTACAAATAGCCCTGTTGCTGCAGGGCGGCACTCGAGTGGTGAAATTCGGGATCGTGTTCGGGAGGGAAAGTCGCACGCGACCCCGCGCGCCTCTTTCAACTTGCTCGATTCGACCACCAACGGACCGTGGCGCCACAGACCGCCCAGGCTCAGGATGAGCGATAAGAGACGTAAAACAAAGACGCGCCGACGCATGTTGATCCCACTTGTGATGGCCGTTTGCTTTTGGTATCAGGGCGATCCTTTTTTTTTTTTTTTCCTTCTTTTTTTTTGGGTTTTTTGCCGACCCTTTGCCAATGGCTCGATTGCACGGTGTCAGTGTCGCGTCCAAGATTTGAAGTGGTACGGTGACCCCACCCGACGGATGCCGTTTGTTGTCAAACACCTGTTCGGCAAAGCTCCCCCCGGTTCGTAGAGTGCACATGGAAGTGAAGACGGGGATCCAAGGATGCAGAGAAGATAAAAAGGGGTCCGTGCAGTTTCGCTCATTTGCGTTCTAATCGGAAGAAAAGATGACGTCGGTCAAAGAATGTCGAAATGGCAGCACCGAATTTTACGGAATCTTGGCAGTTCTTTTCGCGTAGAAACTTACTCGCCTGGTATGGTCTGACAGACATGCAAGACATCGCTGTCAGTTGAGGTCTGAAACATCCGTGCAAGCAATACTATACAAGTGTTTCCATTTGAAGCCATACAGTACTATTCGGTTCGCAATCACAGGCATATGGATGTTTCATTTCGTTTCATTCTTCGCAAAGGTAGCATACAACTCGTAAGATCCGTGCCACTCGTGAGTGGACATGCTTCTCAATCTAGACCACTTCTCCTTCTTCCCCTGTTCGTTCCATATGGTCGTCTGTCCAGCCAAGACCCTCCAGGGGATGTGTATGCGATAGATGAAAATAGATATTCCGTAGCAATGTGGGTGAGAAATGCATAATGTGCCGCGCAAATGAAACATGGATGATGAAGGCAATCAGATAATAATATGAAACTGGGAAACGAAGATGAAAAAGAAAAGAAAAAGTCCTTCGACCGTGGATAGAATAGTGGTGGCGCTCAGGGATGGGTGTGGAAACCGCAAATTGTGCGGGAATGCAAGGGTGCGCGGCGACAAAACGGGATGGTGAGAAAATGGTTATGTGGCGCATGCGGATTCGGAGGGAGCGCATGGCGCAACGTCCCGTGTCCAATGAGGAAAGGAGCGGGTTCCCTCTGCGCGAAAAAGGGGATTGCATATACAATGTGCGCAATGGTGCGCTGCGAATGACGGGAACGGGGCAGGTCTTGCTCAACCGGTCATGCGACGTCGAAGTCTTCGCTTCGTCCTGAAGAGACTGAAGCGCAAGCTGAGAGTAATGGCTTGCCAATGGCGACGAAGATTCTGGGTGCACGTTGGCCTGGAAAGGTCATTAGTCAACACGGGAAAATGAATCAACCAAGATTGTACTCACGTCCACTCTGAATCTGCCTGGATCACTTGGTCACCCTCCGCAGTAGAAGGGAACCGTTTCTCGTCCTGGGCCTTGGATGCCTTTGTAGGCGACCGTGGACGGCGACAAAAAGAATTTTCCTTGAGGGGCACACGCTCGAGTTGCTCACCCTCTTCGTCCTCGTCCTCTGCGAGGAAACGCGACTCGTAGGAAGCAGGTTCATCGTAGGGGTAGTAGACTGGGGGTGGGTGGTAGGTGACGGTGGAGGATGGCCTGCGTCGCTGAGGCTCGAAAGAGGGGCGACGCTGCTCAACTTGGGTCTCTTCGTCGTCCGAGTCCTCCTCGTCTCCGTAGGTACTCTCCCAACACGGCCGACGAGACTGGAAATGCGAATGGCCAAAAGGAGGAAAGTCGCGAAAATCGGGATCGTGTAGATCGCCGTGGTGGTCGACATAGACCTCCTTGACTGCCATCATTGGAGACTTGCTGAGGGGGGAGTAGGGGGCGGGGGAGGCGTAGGCAGGGTCGAGGAGACGCGCGATGTCTGCTTCGCGGGATGAGGGTGAGTATGGACGTGGGGAGTGGTGCGAGTGGTAGTGGCGGGACGAGGGCGAGGGCGATCGCTTGCGCACCAAGCGGTAGCGGCGAGCTGGGGGGGAAGAGGAGCTGGAAGAGGAGGCGCTGTCGTATGCGAACATGTGAGGATCAGGAGGGGATGGTGGCATGGGACGAAGAGATGAGTCGTACGGGGGAGCGAAAGGGACGGAGGAGAGCGGGATTATATAGCATCTGTCAGAGAGACACACACAAAGAGCGACAACGCGCTCGGGCAATACAAGGCCTCCATTTCAGAGCCCGTGCGTAATCATTCCGTAACCGTGCAAATGACCCAATTTAGTTTACCCTCCCAATACCGCATCTCAGATCTCGCCTCACGTGCGATGCCCGTCCCACTTGCCATATCCGGAGCGGCACTCCACACGTTCCCCACCTCGAGTTCCAGGCATGCCCTGCTCGATTATCGCACCCCGAATCATATCCTATACAGCATCGCACGAGGCAAGCACCCGGCGAATCACCAGCCATTCACCCGACCAACCGCGCCGCAGCTGACTCACTCGGCTTCGGCCCGTGTCCTCCCGCGACCGAGTCACAAAGCTGTCTCGGTGCCTAGTTTGCTCGTTTACTCAATCCACATCGCTGCTAATCATACACCGAGCCTCCACATACCCAGAGTAGCGTACCCTTCCTGTGCTGTTCCGTGCTGGACGCGTGTCGGGGATATGACAAAGGGAATCCGGGATCATCCGAACCCATCCCGCCCACCACGGCTCATTGGTTTGCCAATTTAATCGAGATTTTTTTCATCCCACTCGACGATGATTGGACGACAAATTACACGACAGCTTGTTGCTGGTTGTGGAGTGAGACCCACTATAACATGTCATTGTGACCTTTGCTTTGTCCTACAACGCCCTTGACAATGGAAACATTCATCTGTTTCATATCAGATGGCTTAGATTATCGCATTAGCGGATTAGATAAGATCACTCCTCCAGGATTAGCACAAATGGCTGAGAATAGCTGCGCTTACCCGCTGGCTCCCCTCATGTCATCTTTCCTCTCAGAGAATCCCTTCCCTTGCTCCGCACGATTCCAGGGAAGAACGCCTTACGGAAACGCGCGCATATCGTGTTGCTCCCACGCATATCTAGAAACTTCCCGCTTCCCTCCCGTAGAACCTCCACTGTTCCTCCTGTATTTCTGGACTGTCATGTGGTTCACGCGAGGCCGTGGACACACACACACACGCATACATACAAAAGCGCGCGGTCACGGTATCTCGCCGACATGTGCATGTGCTTAAATGGTCACGCCAGCTGAGCAAGTCCCAAGCCTCCATCTCAGCCATATCCGTAAAGCGTCGTGTCAATGGAAAGGGGTTGCTGTGGAGGGCTAGCTCCATAATTCCCGTTCTCGGCCTGATTCTATTCTCTTTTCCGTCTTCCCGCAACGCCGCACCTGTGGGACCTCCTTGTGGAGGGTATAGGGTGTCTACCCAGTGCAGCATTCTGGCAGGGTCCACACTGCAGCGTTCTGGCAGTTCCCAACCCACGCGAGAAGGAAACATGGCGTCATGATCCTCGCGTGTATCTCGAGACGCCCACGATGTCGTTTCATAATCACATCGATGGATTCACGATATGTCAGCTTACGAGTCCACACTTGTCAGGCGTACTAGCATACGCCTATCGATCCGCAAATTTGTCTCGTCCTGATCACACCCATCTCTGTCTCCTTTCACACCTTGATGCCTGATTTGCCAAGTTTACCTTTTTGGTCGGGGTCTGGCGAGGTGCCTGCCAGCGTTTCCCCTCCACGATGGTATACGTTCTCGGGGATAACCGAAGATGTGGGCTGACCCAGGTACAGCAGTTGGCCACTGCGAATGGAGCCTAGGCGCCACAGCTTTCACTGACACCTTGATCAATCACAACTAGCAGAGGAGCCCCCTGTTTTCCCCACATTCTAAATGGAATAGACTGGGCTGTGTCTGCTCTTCATCCTCTCCGCAGTGGTAGAATGTTCTGTCCAAGGCCCGGGATAATCACGTATAAGTCATGCGAGCTTGGATTGGCAGCATGCCAATCAGGAGCGCTGCGGCCGTTCGTCGGGTCTACGGACTCCCGTGGCGCTATCGTCTTGCCTGATCCTGATCATATCATTCACGTCCGCCTGGGTTAGCCCAGCCATCCTCCATCCAAATCCGTCTTGCACATTCTCAGCCCGCGTGCCTCGGAAGGTAGACACATGCGGAAGACCCATATTATCTTATCGCTCCTAGCATGGTCGGTCATCTGCTCCCCAATCAGCCAAGCCCCCTTCTTTGATGACCGTAACCCCTAGATGGTGATCAAACTCTTTGCATATACGGGAGCCTGGAACGCCCCACGGAATATATCGCGAGACATATCATACAGGGCGGACATCTGGTGTGAGTCACCCGACGTTTGTTCACCATATTCGTCCTTGGGTCCCATCCCCCGGAAGAACACGGGATCCTGCCATCTGGCGGCGTGCGATTATACTTTTTTGCTTGGTCGGCCTTTTCGGCCATCCGTCTGATTACCGTTTGTTACCTTGTCCTTGTCTGGATCACCATTTGTCAGGCTCACATCAGTATCATGATGGCGATGATAAAGCCAAGTCGATTTCGGTTTCTTTCCTTGCTTCGCGGAAGCTCCATCCAATTGGCTTGGGAAACAAGAAACGGCCGAGCAGACCGACTTCCACGAACGCGAACAAATGCGATGCCTCTCAGACAGTTCATCATTAATGGCTAATGTCGCTTGTTTGTTATCAGTTCGTGCAGGAGTAGAAGCGGGAATGATACATACCTAAACGATGTATGGATATATTGACAGATGATGAACGCCGTGATTCTCTCTTGGGTGATGCTGTGGAAGGCCCCAGCTAGACTCTGGAATGCTTCGTTTGTAGCATGACTGATCTGATCAAGCAACACCGCACGCGGACTTAGTGACTTACGGTCCGAAAAGGTATCCTTAACCAGGGTTGTCATGGCGTGTAGGAGCGGTGCTAAGTGGGCACAGGTTGTCGTGTGTTGCACGGATCATGATGCGTAAACCTTAGTGGTAGCAGGCCAACTATAGCCTTGCGACGCGTCATAGCACAGCTTGTATGCCGAAGGATTGAGCGGCGTCTGCGCCGAGCTCACAACTCGACTCACTGATTCAGCGTGATGGTGATGCATCTAAATGATATCTGCATCCGACGATCACTAAAGTCATTCGTAAGCAAGGTGTATATCGCTTAGAAAGAAGATGGAAAGTTCGAATACGGAAGAATGAAGTCGAAGGTTGATATTCACCGATGTCCCCCTGATACCTGGGGTCTGATAACACCCCCGTCCAAGACCTCGACCCCTCTTGAGGCATTTCATTTCTTGCATAGCGATCGTCGACAATCCCATTGGCGGCTTTCCGGAGTAATACTCTCCGGCGAATATACATCGTTGGTAGCCGGGGAGCAATACCCGGCAACCTGATTTCATTTCGGTAATCTCCAGTTCCATTACCTGAAACATGCGATTGCCAAGGCATTGTTTCGTTATAAAAAAAGAACCTAGTTGTTTCATCGCCCACTAGATGTTCTTGATGAAACCTACCACGATACCTATATCACCTCAATCGACTGAGCGCGCCACCTACTTGGATCCCCAAGGTAACCCAAGGACGAAATTGCCATCCATGCGGATACATTTCGATGCGGGCTCGCGATCGCCCGGCAAGGAAAGACCATCGCCAGACGGTCGATCAAGCCAGGTAATTCATCATCCTCTCCAACCATGGCTTGCTTCGAACGAGGGTCATCAACTGTCCTTCGGCTTCTGTCATAGGCATTATCAGGATCGCAGTCCTTCCCACAGACACGACACGACTTGCCTGCGTTCGTCATTGACACGTACCACGCCATAGCATGACGCATCTCATTTAGCGGCACCAAGATTGGAGATTGGCTCGGTGACGAACGTGAATGACGACCGTTGGGGAGGGAGGGGGATCGGTGACGTGCGCGACGCGTGCCCCAATCCCGTGGGGCACGTTCATTTCGCGAATCTGATTCGAGGGTGCATAGCCAATCTCGGTGAGCCCCGTGCAGACGCACACCACAAGGGGCGGACGTGCAACCAAGTGGTAGGATCGGTCCGCGGACGGGGTCTGAGGTCTGAGGTCGTGCATGCGCCGTGCGGGTGTTCTGGTGCGCCGTTGCTTCATGGAGTTGGCCCCTATCGTGGGCGTGCGTTTCTCCTACTGGTCGGGCGAACCCCACATGCGGCACCCCAGTCTCATCTCCATCTTGGAATGGACAGGGATGTGGCGTTCAGACTGCATGTTCCGATTTGGGGCGTGCGTGGTCGCCTGTTGGAGTTGCTGTCCGAGGCGAACACGGTGCTGCACCACAGGTCCACAGGATCCAAGCGTTTAATGGGCGTTTGGTATCCTGTGAGGCAGGGGATTCCTGGAAGACTTCCGTGAGTGCTGTTGGGGTGGCGCGGGTGGATCCAGTGAACGCAGTAGACTTGTACAGCACTTTGGAGGTACGTTTCTTCTTAGTCTAGGCCATGTCAAGTATTCAGATCCGCCACTTCACGACCGTGAGAAACAATATCCGAATCTGGAAACATGGACTGACAGTGATTTTGAGACCAGACGGCGTTGGACGACGGCGTAGTCCCCCTTTACTGCTGACCCCCGTCTACTTGTTCACGACTATCTCATACTATAGGGCTTGACGCGCACACGCTAGTACACAGGCCTCGATGTTCGGCTGTGAGATCATCTGGTCGAAATCGAAAGCAAGTCAACCAGAAGGAAAGCATTACTCCATGTACACGATGCAGGTCGAACGATTCATGGATAGGAGGTTGGCAGACACGCGGATATGCTGTATGTGCAGTTGTTCTCTCCTTGATTTCTCTGATGGCCTTCTTCCCTTCCCTGACCGTGTTATCCCAAATGAAAAACTGCAGGACACTAGGACTTACATGGTCTTTTGAAACACTCCAACCGGCCATTTGTTCAGACGCCAGTCCCCACGAAAGGGAAACGTAAAAATTTCGAGTCGAGCATCGCATTCCTATTCCCTCCTCTCGTTCACACATTGCGGCGTTCTCGACTCGATTAACATTCATTTCATTGGAGCCACCATGGTGTCTCTCTCTTTTCTGAAGCGAGATCACACGAATCAGCAACCTTTTCCTTATCATGGTCGCCGTCCAGCAAGTAAAAAGACGTAAAAAGCCATCACGTCCGGCATTTGAATTCATTCAGATATACAATGCACACGTCCAACCGCCGTGTTTGACATGTCAATAAAATTGAATAAATTAGTACGTCGCATGTACTTGCCTTTCCCTCCCGCCACAAACCCACCGTATCCCCCGCACAGCCTGACAGAAATTCATCACGAGCCATATGTGCGTCATGAACTGCGACAATGAAGATTCCCCACACTTATGGTGCACTTGCAGTTCGTAATAACCGTTATAGTCAGGAACTATCTCGGCTCATGTTCCACACGTCCTAGTCTCAATGCAAGCTCAGGACACGCGAGACTCGGTATCATCCCCATTCGCGACTCCCCGAGACTTCACCGGTCTGGCAGCCAGCAGTTTCTGTTAGCTTTCAGCTCCGTTGTCGTGTGGAACGTTTCTTACCATGCCAATCAAAACGTTTCCTGTTGCCTGTTCGTCATTTTAAATCTCTCCTCGGTTTTCGGTTCCCATGACACATTTCTTGGACCTCGCAGGCCCACCCCTGTCTGTCCCTGGTTTCGGGATTCGTATGCTTCCGCGTATGCACCTGGCCGCCTCGAGTTATCCTCATTGTATCTGTCATTCTACCCATTTAGAATGAGTTTCGCCTCTCTTGGCTATTGTGGGTGTCCGTCAGTGCAGTTTTGTGCCTCGAGCAGTGGCGAGGCTGTGGCCTGACCCACCATCGCAGACACGCTACATGCTCATCTGGAAACGTGCGTTGACGACGCTGGTAAGTTGATCCCCGATCCTCTTCCCAGAGCAGTGTCCCAAACGCATCGGTTTGCAATCTGAAGCAACTGCCACGTGACGTTCATCGAAAGCTGACCTCATGCAAACGTCTTCGATTCAAATGGTAGCTTCATGTTCTACATTATCATTGCTTGGTAACCGTTACCTTTTATTTGCTGGTGAAAACCGCTGCTCATTCCTATGGTAACGTCAGAAACGACATGTGCTTCCTATCCTCCTCTCTACCGACGTCCCCGTCTTTTTCGCAGGATGTTGTTGCCTTGGATCCACGAACAGCCTGGATCCTAACAACCTCCTACAATTGTTAAGTTAGAGCGTCGAGGGTCACGTTTCAGAGACTCAGATCCTTACTGTGCGTTTGCGCAAAGCGCCTCGTGCCGCTGACAGCGGAAGTTTCGCCTTATGCACCGGAGTGCTTTGCGATCCCGCAGGACTAGGTGAGACAAAATCAGTCAGTCTCGATGAAGGAAAAGTTGTGAGCTCATCAACTTACGTTAAGCGTGGATGCAGGTTTGACGCCTCAATGGCTCAAACTCCCGATCCTCTTTATTTTATGTATGACGCGTTCGCACGCTTCGCTCTCTCTCAGCGGATGTGATCAGGTCGGTCAGGGATGGACATACCTGCGCGTTGAGCTTTGGAGGGGAAATGTAGAGCGAATGGTCGCTTCACCCCTGCACTACAAGTGCGATCAAGACTTGGACTGTCCTCCCGCGTCTTTTCCGCAGGTGGTGCAGTCTGGGCACTGCTCCTGGGTCCCTCTCGTGCTTGTCCATGCTGATCGCGAGGGACATCGCGGTGGAATCGGTGATACGACGCGCTTCCCTTTCCAGGTACGACGGGATGAACAGGAGGTAAGCTACTACGCCTGCAATTCATGGAGAAATGGGATTGCGACGTGGCAGAATACGGTGTTCGCCAAGATTCTGCGAGGGCACCCATAATCTCAGTGTGGACAACTATTGGGGGTCGGTTGGAGTATGGTTGGTGGTACGAAAGAGCGATGGTTGGTATTTCCACTTCCGGGTGTCTACTGTCGACTTTTTCCTTTTATGCATTCGGGTTTTTCGAACGCCCGTCTAGTGATGCTGTTTCGCCAGTATCGTGCAAAGCATACATGCTCTACCTCAGCCAAGACCTACCATAGATACACATACCATATTCCTGGCTGACAAGAGGAGGCTGATCGCGTCATATGGAGGGCTGCCAAAGTGGCGTTAGGCCCGAAGTCCGTTCGGCCTGCCAGTACTTGCTGTACATTTGGCCCCGCCCTCCATGAGATTTCCAAAAATAGCAAAAATGGCAGCCAACCAATTTGAATAAGCGCCCGACTGGTTTAATCCACGACCTCATGATCAGATGGACGGAAACATCATGATTCCTATATATCCATAGCGCTACACAGTCGTTTCCGCCATGGTATGAGTGGCCTGCGAAGTCAGCTTTTATGGAGGCTCCCAAGTTCCTGGCTCACATATCTGATGCATGGTGGTTTGTGGTGAAGCAGGTTCCCAGCTTGGCAAGCCTAGACGCATGTTCGCGGTGGTCGGCGTTCGCCTCCACTCGTATCACTCCTCAGATCGTTCCCCTTGAAGCCGGACCAACTTGAGCGCAAGCGAGTCGAGATCAAAACTCCGGACCACCCCGGCCCTCCGGATCCTTCCACAGCGGTCAGGATCTCGCCTAGCGATAACTTCTCACCTCTCCTTGCCAATGCCAACGAAGCTACTGATCATATTTGATCATATATCCATGGTCTGGTAAAATCATCAACCGAGGAAGGTGCGAGTTCATCGAATTCACAGCGTGCCGTTCATTCCGTCACATTGGCATGAAGAAGGTCCAAGACCAACGGCATCGCACGCGAGAAAAAGCGACCCGAGGAAAACAGTGAACATGGTGGGTGCTTCGATAGTTTGGTATATTAATATTAGAGATCTAGGCGCGTTCAAGGCGGCCCTTTGCACAGGGCTATCAGTGGCAGGTTTGTGGACATGATCATGATAACGCGTGTTGGGGGTCGTAACATGCCACACCTAGACGCAAAGAAGACGTTGTTCATGTTGGTTAATTGAGTCATTGGCGTCTATCATGATGCGCAAGGCAGGTTGCTGATGCCAAGAGGGTTGGGCAGCGATGATCGGTATTCGTATGCCGTTATTGTAGCACGCGTCTTCGTGATGTCGGTCCTCCTTGGTGTTCAAGGTCCTGCACTTGCGGGTTCCCCGTCTCTTGCTCGTGTTGCGATGGTGAAACAGATAGACGTGCGCTAAGATTATGGTATTCGAACGCTTTTGCAATATAAAGGTTCCAAGTACTTACCATTCATCAGTACATATCTGGGTGCGGGTGGTTCTTCACTGCAGTACGACGCGGAAACCAGCGTTATTATCGATGCTCACCACCGCAATCTCTCGTCTGAGCACCTCGTGTTATGTTGGCGTAATGTGCTACAATATGTTGGAGATGAAAGTAGGTGCGATGCTATGACATCGATCTTCCAGATTTGTTTTGCATGATTCATCCATACAAAGGCCTCTGTACCTATCATGCAACATCGACTGCGGAACCAAGACAGGCACTAGCACTAGCATCCTTTCTTGGTGCGTCTACAGGCTTCCTTGACAAGGATGCCTCAAAATACCAATAGCATCCGGTCATCTACGAGTTATATTGTAGGGAGTTTCCGGCGAGTTTGTTGATTAAGAGATGGAAATGGTACTACATCTCCAAATTATTCAACTGATCTGATCAAGGTTGACGTTCAGAGACAGGACTGTGCCGTTCAAACTTCTTCCATTCGCCTCTGACACCAGAAAGTCAAACATCCTAATCCCTCACCACGGTGTTCATGTATGTAGATCGGATCGCCGTTCTGCGTCACCTTTGCATGCAGTGTAATTTACTTTGCATCTTCCTCTCTCTGCCAGTGTATAGATATTTTCATTTCACATTCGCTCCTGTGGTAATATGTCCTATCCTATTGCGAGCAAGGTACCTAGGCAGCAACCGCCGCCACCTGGTCTGTCAAACACGTCATGATACGACAATAGTACACAGCACTTACATCGGTGTGGGATAGCCTGTGGATGATGATTTTCCCGCTCTGTCCACCAATTGCGAGATGCCGGTCGTCCGGCGAGAATGAGATTGAACGTATGTCCTGAAAGTGCTGGATGAGACTGAGCTGGGTGTATCTCGACGTGTCCCAGAAAGTGACGGTACGTTGCGTAGAGTATGCGATGATTTTCCCGTGCTTTGGTAGAGCGATGCACGACGTTCCACTGGTATCAGGGGCAAGCCATTCCGAGACCGCTGACCCTGTGGATGCTTCGAATCGCTTGATTGTCCCGTCGGATATGACAAGGAAATGGTTGCTGAACCAAAGGACACCACCGTTGAAGAGCGAGGTGACGTTCACGTTGATATCTACGAGGAGGTGGTGATTCATGTTGTCGTAGATTCGAACGCGATCTCGAGTGGCTATCACGATGCGATCGCCCTGCGGCGCGTATTTCGCTGCTACTATCACCTGGCCGTAGTAGCGGAGTAGCCATACTCGTTTGCGAGTTGCGATGTCCCAGACCGAGGCTACACCCACCGACGACCCTGTCACGAGCTGGCTCGAGTCGGGCGAGAAATCGACTGTATGGATGGCGGACAAGAAATCTTCCTCGTGCGAGGAAAAGACTTGTTGGCGTGTCTCTGCATCCCACACAAACACCTCCCCGCCGTATGTCCCCGCCGCGATCCATCTACTATCCGCCGACACAGCGACACAGGAGGCACCCCTTCCCGTGTTCATGGTTGCCAATCGTTTGCCATCTTCCACCTGCCACACTTGGACTTCTCCGAGCTCACCGCTGACGAGATACTTGCCGTCCGCTGAAAAAGTCACCGCATATACGAACTTTTTGACGTCGATTTCGACTGGGTGTTCTTGTTTAACCGCAACGATCAGCGTCAGTGCGCGCTCCATCTTGTTGGGACTCACCAGTCATTGTCGATGTGGTCATTAGCGACGCAGTGTAGCAAGGCAACCCGTAGGGTCAACGGACAAGGTGCGGCTTCTCCGTATTACATATGCACTCCCTTGATGTAGGCCAGTGCACAGGTGCCGTCACCTCGTGTTCTCGGCGCCTGTTCCACAATGAGTCTGACTTCTATCACGTCATGAAAACACATATACTAACAAACAGGTTCAACTTGCTCGGGAGTCGGCAGTACTGGGGAGTATATGTGTAGGATCCCGCTATGATCACATGCAAAGAGCATGAGAACGACTTCGCAATTCAACGTGACGAGACCGTGAAGCTATGTCTATTTTCAAGAAAGAACCATTTACATGCGCACAGGTATCTGACTGCCTGGCCAGAGTACAGTAGACACCTCATAACGGATGTTTTGGGACACCATCACAGTTGCCCATCTGTGATGGTGGTCGAATACGGTTGCCCATGGAACAATGTACCAGGAGCACACCAAGGGACACACTATGCGTGTGATAGTCATAAAGCCCGGCTATCTCCAAACTCGGATGCGCAAGTCGTTGTCAGATGGTTCATCATCTGAGCGGCAGTCATAGCCTGCGTTGAGGTGGTCTGGAATGAATGTGCATGTCAGTGGGGAGATGGACAAGGTGTTGGGTTGGACACTTACTTTTGACGCCACGAAGCCATGTCAAGCTGCCCCGTATTCAGACCAAATGGCCCAGACCGTCACGGATGAAGGCCTAAGTGGATTGGGAATATCAGTCCTGAGCGTCGGTAGTGGAGTGTTGGCCAAGGAGACTAACCTTGGGTTGACACTGGCAACCTTCTCAAAGGTAGGTTGATCACAACTACTGAGCATGTTTCGATACGAGGTGTAGCGCGAGAATGGAGACGTCGATGGTAGTAAGCTAACTTATGTGTTGCCAAGAAACGCTCTCTGGTACGGCTATTTATCCGGGCCTCGGTGTATCGTCATATTTGTTCAAAACGGCGTGAGATCCCTGGCAAGCAATGACGAGGCTGTTCCTCTTTGATGGCGTCGTCGAATCGGATAGTCTTTTCTGATGGAATGCCAAGTGCATGACGGAGCCTACTGGTATGCGACTTGGACCCTGCCACGACGACAGCCTACGCAAGCTTTTACACGGGTCACACAGCCCGTTGCGCAAGCGATATCAAATGGCCGACGGTGGGCTGTCTAGCTGTCCTCAGTATCTCAGATCAACAGATCAGTGACTACTTTGCCTCGAATGTCAAAATAATCCGAGCCCGACAATTGTGAATGTCGGGGCTCGCCTCGTAAACATTCCAATTGGAGCTTGCAGGGCGGAGCAGAGAAGTGACCGAGACGACACGTGGATGTCTGGACCCTGGGAACTGCAATGAAAGTTACGACCAGATGGCGATGCTGTATCACCCACTTCACAGAAAGTCTGGTCGAACTGAAAAGGTATTGCATTTACGTTCAATCAACCACAGCACGGTTCGGGAAATCAAGCAGACCGGGCTCAACACCTATTTTGTTTCTAGATTCCACGGAAGTGAAGATGTGCGTGATGAATATAGAAAAGCAAAAGTGAGCTGCGAAGTGTTGCTACACATCGAGCATGTCAATGACGCGTTATTTCTTTGGTGAAAATTCGAATAGAGAATGATCCGGGCCGTAGATGTGACGAAGCCAGCTACGTCGTCGAAACTTGAAAGATGATATCAAGCATCAAAGGTAGGGCAGTCCGTTGCAGTGTTTAGGCAGGTTGCTCAGGACAGCTCAAATCCAGCGTAGCACCGTGAATGGCGCAGTACTACGGGGCAAATCACCTTCTAAGCCGTACCCGTACCCTTGGCCCAGCGTAGCCACGTCGGGCAAGCGAAATTGAAGTGCCCGACTTGAAAGCATGCAGGAATAAGAACATGATTCTCAAGGTCATATACGCAGCATTGCAATCATATAATGGGGACGAACATAGGTGCGAGGAAATGTGGCAACCGGTTTCAGAGGGGTTCTGTCCCATCATAGTGCCGAATCAATGCACAACGAATTGATCATCATCAAAAAAAATCTAGATGTGTTACCAGAGAAGACGGACTCCAGTCCAAATATGTATTCTGAGTAGAGAATAGGTTCGACTACTCATTTCTCGCGCGATCTCCTTCGCTCTAGATATTTCCGTATGGTGTTTGGAGAGGCAGGATCTTGGGTGAGTCTGAACATCAGGAAAGAATGCATCTGAGAACCGAGCGTCGTCTCTTGATCCACGGCGCTCTGATCAGGGATTATGAAGTCAGCACGCTGGAATGTCGAACCATCTTCTAGCAACTCAAACATTTTTCTTTGCAACCCTTGCCCGCACGTCTGAACTGCATCTCCGTTTTGAAGCGCCTGACCACCTCATTATAGGGTTGTGGGTTCCGTCTATCAAGAAGGCAACGTCCCATGCCATTGCACTAAGCCCCGTACCAGTCTGTTTCACAGGACACTGGGTATTGACAATCGTCGGCGTGCGTGACAATACGAGGCTCTTCGGAGGCAATAAGTATTGATCGAGGACGGACTTTGCGAATGCCGAGCTGGTGAAGACATCCGCGGGCAATCGCTTTCCGTTGCGCCTTTGTGATTTGTGTGAAGGAAAGTTTGAATTTCGGCGAGGGACCGGAAAGCAGTCCGAAACAAGGATGGAATCTGCGAGGATCATGAGCTCCATTGACTAATTAAAGGGACCAACGAGCTGCTTGAATACGATTCACGACGGATGCCTTTGTCGTATCGCATTCATACTTGTCACAGAACGATAGGAATGCGCAGAGCTCCTCCTTGGTATATACCCAGTAAAGGACTGCCAGCGAGTCAGTGGTAGTTGATATTGGTTGAAAAGTGTATGAGCTGGGTTTCAATCGGATTGTTGTCGCTTTCACAAGGTCCTCTTTCCCGGCCGTGAACATGTCGGTGAGAACCTGAGAAAATCAAAGCCTGTGACAGCGGGATCCTGATTAGCCGAGCCGTAGCAACACTACCGGCGGCGGCGCTCAGCCCGCAGCGTACGCGGCATGCAAACTGGTGGTGTGGCTGCGTGCTGGCAGGCTGCCTTGACATTTTCGAATCACATGGCTCTCAGGCTGCGACTCCCTACTACCAGCCTTGGGCCAGTGACGAGACACATACAGTACTCTCTTTAATCAGGTTGGACGTTTACTAGCTGCCAAAGTGACTGATCATGTTTGTTTTATTTGGTAGGACCGACCTCTTGCTTTGCAGAGACATCTTTAATTGTTCGCACGGTATGCAGACTACAGAAGTACCGCTACATTATTTATTGATCTTGCAGCGTCCCTCATCCAACACCACTATTTTGTAGCTGCGTTTCGTCTGCAGACAAACATATCTGGCACAGATTGTATAGGCGATCAGCGATCGCGTCGGCAGAACTACCAATGAATCTTTTACTTGTCCGATCTGATGATTTGATGGCTATTGAGGTGTGTGGGCACAAATATTTATAGCAGTATGTGTCAGCGCTAGAAGGCTGGCTGATCTATGGCCCAAAAAACTCCAGTCACAGCTCCCCAACTCTCTGCTTCCTTTCCACGCATGATAAAAATCAGACCGCTCCATGGACAGATGCATTTCCATTTCGTGCTCTTCGCCACATTCGCTCTTGCTGCTCTTCAGAATGTAACCGTGGATGATGCTGCCTTGGCAGGCACCGTAGTACCCCAATATTTGCCCTCTGCATCAGCATGGCATCAGGGCAACAATTGCACGGTGTGCGCTGCTAAACCAGATCCCTCAATGGTGTACGACGGCACATGGCATGACACTACCTTTTCTCCGCCTAATGGGACTTTTAAAAGTATCGAGTTTTCGTTCATGGGTCAGTTACTTGATATTTAATAGAAGGTTCCATGTTTACGAGATGAGTCATCACAGGAAGTGCTCTGTACATATACTTTATCCTTGCGAATGCTCCCAACTTCCTCCTCTCGGAGGCTCTCACATCTGTGAACTTCACCCTAGACGGGGTCACATTCCCCCCATACATACACGCTTCGACTACAGACAACGATTACCAGTACAATGTGCCGGTCTTTGCCAACGACTCCCTCACTTCCGGCACGCACACCATGACGGTACAGCCTTTCGTACCTGCCGACACGGGGAACCGCTCAATCTTAATGTTGTTTGATTACTTGATTTATACGTGCGTCCTTTGTCTCGTCCTCCATTGATGCATTCACATGGGAAATCCAATCAGCACGGACACGGACGTCGTTCCGACAACTTCCACGTCGTCTGTTATGACGGCTACCAGCCCGTCAACAAACCCAAGTGCCGAGTCATCAACATCACCAACCTCGCCAGCGGCTTCAGGCACGTCTCCGGGACAAAACATCGGGGCTGTCGTTGGCGGTACCGTGGCGGGAGTTAGTGCCTTTGCACTAGTGACTGCCTCCTTGTTATGTTATCGGCGACACAAGAGACGCATTAGTGGCCCATCTCGTGTAGCGGAGCCTGTGGTGGATCCATTTGTCTCTCCTCGGATGGCTCCAATGTCTTTCGACAGTAGCTCACTGCCAATTCACCAGACGCCAGTCGGTTCCTATCCCACAAGGGTGCGAAAGCGAACTTTTCCATTCCATTTAGTTGTCTTAATTCGATTTGTCCATAGCTCGGACTCGGAAGTGGACCAAACACTTCACCCGTGACCGTGCAACCTTCAACCCCCCATCTCTCCGCCAACACCGCTGTATCTGGTTCTTCATCTAGTAACGTCACCACTTTCCTGGAACAGATTGCATCGTTAAGGAGTGAGGTTGCTCGTCTTCGTGAACGTCAGGACCGGGACCTCTCTGGATTTGGATCGGAGGCTCCACCTGAATACACGTGAGGCTAGTATACTTAGATTTGATCGTGTCCTTTTGCACAGCTCTGCCAATGGTTAGCGTACTCTGCCATCCACCTGGTTCGTCACATGTACATATCATCACTGCCTCTGATTCTCAGCACACGTTTGTTTGGGAAGCAATTCGAAGGTGTCAAACCCTCATCCAAGACACAAAATCTACAACTATCCTTACCGTAGGTAGTCTCACTCATCAACATTCAAAAAACTTACCGGCGGGAATGAGTGTCATGCAAGAGATAGAACACTCCAGTTTTAATCACTTTCAAGTGCCTATCGATATCACTGGCTGACATGTTGGGTACGCGACATGCTCACTTGAGTTTTTACCATTCACTTTTTTATAGCACACCTGCATTGTACTCTCAGACATTCGTATCGTTCTAAGCAAGATAGTTGTCTTATCCCAACACTAGATATCAGAAACTGCAGGAGGGATTCAAGGCATACAGTACTCAGAAGTGAAAAAAAGAAAAGAAAAGAAAAGAAAAGAAACATCAGATCACTTTCAGATTCCGTTGAAACACCACCATCGTTTTCCCCCATTTGTGCTGGTGCTGGTGGTCCAATACGGTTGCTCGATGGCACGATGTACCAAGAGCATACCAAGGAACACACTATACGTGTGATAGTCATGGTGCCCGGCTATATGTTTTAACACTCGGATGCGCAACTTGAAGCGTCGTGTGGTTCAATGCGTGAGCGGTAGTTACAGCATGGCCCGGGCTCGAGTATGATCTAAACACGAACGTGCCAACAGTGTCAGGAGGTAAAAAGGGTATTAGGCTCGATGATTTACTTTCGAAGCCACGACGCCATGCGGAGCTGCCCCGTATTCAGATAATGAGACCATCGACACAGATGAGGGTCTAGATTTGGAGTGTTAGTGTGAGCGTCACTTCGATCGGTCATGGAGGCATACTTGAGGAGGGACTCGGAAATGATAAAAAGGGCAAAGGACTCGGGTCTAGATTGTTTCGATATCTGCTGATTTCGAGTAAAAGGTTCGAGTAGTACTAAAAAAGGAGTAGGTCGACTGAGATATGGGAGACGGTCTGAACTTTGATGCACCTTTTTATCTGCACCTTTTTATCTGAGCCTCGGTACAGCTATCATTTGAAAGGGCGGTCGGATCCACCTTCACCGTGTGGGATCGATGGCCCGATGGCGTCATTCAATGGTCCTGTACTCCGCATCGCCCGCATCTCTACATGTGAACTTTTTGACAGCATCGTAAAAGCTGTTCAAACGTTCGTTCTGTTCTCAGAGTTTAGATCATTTTTAGGACCAATCATCTTTCCTTTTGCCCCGTTTGGGATGGCCACAAGACCTGCCAAGAATAAGTACCGTAGGCCGCCGGTGGCAACGTCAGCGCAGTACGTAGTACTAGGCTTTCATGCGATTGTTGAACGGTTCAACGTTGAACCTTTGGAGGGTTTGACGAGGCAGCGTAGGAGTCAACCAGATATTCCCGAACATCGATGTGGTTTGCACATCTTACAAAGCTTGCTCAGGCTGTTGTTTTTAGCAAAACTCCGAGCCAAGTGCATCGGCTGAGCCATTCGGTGACGCACACTGCATGGCACCGTATCATTTCCATCAGAAACGGAACATACCTCGATCGAACCTCCGAAGAATCGGAAGGAAGGCATTTCATTTATGTTCTACCAATCACGGCAAGGCACCGGGAAGTAAAAGAGACCAGGGTTCAACACCCCATTTTGTATTTCTAGAATCCTCCAAAATAAAGAAGTGTGAGATGAACATAGAACTTGAAGACGAATGAATGGAAAGGTAAAAGCGCGCTGCGAAATGTTGGTACACGTGGAGCATGATACATTATATCTGGTGAAATGCCAAAGGAGAGAAAACCTAACACTCGGTAGATGCGGCGACAGAGATCAGACAATGGCTCGCGATGCGTTCAAGCCTTGGATTTCGTTTTTGATCTCAAGGTAGGGTGGAGAACCTGTTCGTGCAGGGCTTTGCCAGCCGGCACCTATCGACGAATCAGAAAAAGACGGAGAATGATCGAGGACCGAGAACGTACCATCGGGTATACATGTTCATTTCTCTCTACCAAGCATTCAAACAGGATTGGTTTCGACTCATCGTACTCGAGGAATTCCTTCATCTTGGCGGGTAGTTCTTCAACGTTGCTGCACCGGATTGCATGAACGCCCATTGCGTTGGCGAGGAGGACAAAGTCGGGGTTTGTCATCCGCGTGTGGGAATACCGAGAGTCATAAAAGAGATCTGTGGTACATGGCTTGTGAACCACTGCCCTTGACTTTTATTTCAAGAAATGGCCATACCTTGCCATTGCAACACCATTCCTTGGAATTCGTTGTTCAAGATAAGGACTTTCACGCCGATGTCATACTGGGAGGCAGTGGCAAGTTCCATTGCCGTCATGCTGAACGAAGCATCGCCATCGATATCAACCACAGTTTTGTTGGGTGCAGCGACTTTGGCACCGATGGCCGAGGGCAGACCAAAGCCCATCGTCTAGACCAAACTCAGCGATCGAAAGCGTGAAGACAGAAGATGATACGCACGCCAAGCCCACCGGAGGTAACCATGGACCGTGGTGTTCTCCATCTATAATACTGAGCTGCCCACATCTGGTGTTGACCAATACCCGTAGTGACGACCACTTCCTCCTTCCGGTGAGCAGTCTGTCTATCAAGTTCTTCGATGACTTCTTGGGGCTTGATACGGTCACTGGAACTGGCAGTCTTGACGTAGGTGAAAGGATAATTCTTTTTCCACGCCTTGATGTCAGCGAACCAATCGTCGCGCGGCGTTGATCGGATCAGAGGGACAAGGACGGCAAGATTCGACACGACGTCGCCAAGGATCGGAATGGAAGCCTCGACAACTTTATTGATATTCTTTGGTTGGATCTCAAAGTGGATGATACCGCCACGTCCCTGGGCCGCAGCTGCGCGCGCAGCAGGGGCAAACGTATCGACCTTGCCAGTAACACGATCATCAAACCGAGCGCCGAGGGCGATGATCAGATCGGCGTTTTGCATAGCAAGGTTGGCATAAGCCGAACCGTGCATACCGAGCATGTGCAGACTTCTTTCGTTGGTCTCGTCAAAAGCGCCAAGGCCTTGCAAAGTGGTGGTGACGGGAATGTTGCCTTGGTCGGCAAGCTGGGCAAGCAACTTGGGTCCCATGGGGGAGGACAGAACACCATTGCCGGCATAGATGATCGGCCGCTGTGCCTGGTTGATCAGACTGGCAGCCTGTTGGATGAGGATGATATCGCTAGGGGAGGTGGTGGTTTGCAAGGGATTGCTAGGCAGGGTGTGCGATCCAGGGGTGGTAGCCTTGTAGGGGAGAGGCGTACGCAAGATCCCGGCGGTAACATCCTTGGGAAGATCTACAAGGACCGGGCCGGGCCGGCCGGAAGTTGCGATTTTGAACGCTTCGTTGATACGCCGGGGCAACTCGGCGATATCTTTGACCATCACATTCCACTTTGTGCAACTCCTTGATATGCCTACGACATCGGCTTCTTGAAAAGCATCAGAACCTATGGCTGAGGTAGCGACCTGTCCGCAGAACACGACGAGAGGGACACCATCAGAGAGGGCGTCCTGCATCGGTGTGACCACGTTGGTTGCACCTGGGCCTGACGTCACGAGGACGACACCAGGTTTTCCAGACACGCGGGCATAGCCTTCTGCCATATGACCTGCACCTTGCTCGTGGCGAGGGAGGACAAACTCGAAATGCTTGGAGTTGTATATGGCGTCGAACACGGGGAGGATGGCACCACCTGGGTAACCGAAAATGTGTTTTACGCCATGGCGAAGCATCATCTCGTGGAATATCTGGCCCCCAGACATGCCAACGAACGAGTGATCAAGAGCGGCTGGAGTGGTGCGTGACTCTGCCGGTGCAGGAAACGGGACATTGTCGGGGTTAGGTCGGCTGGCGCAAGTTGGTGAGCACCCTTGCAAAAACAAAAGGAGGACCATTACATGGCAGGTACTGGGATAGCACCTCTCGGAGATGATCTACTCAGGTTTCTGGCGTGATCTCTGACTCTTGATTTAGCGTCAACGAGGGAGAACGAAGGGATCGTCGATTTTGTGCGCGTGAAGCACGTAGTGTTCGTCGATTTTTTAGCACCTGCGGTGCGCAGGGCTATTTGGATAGACATGGCCGTCGACATGGTAGGCAGCTAAAGAGGTGAAAACGAGTCAGGATGGAGCTCGCTTGTTTGCCTTGTCATCAAAAGTTAATCGAGTCACGTTGTTTCGGCCGATGACTCATTGCCGAAAGTCCGATGCCCCGTTTCTCCACCTTGTACCCAATAGGAACGAATAGAGTAAAAACTGTACCTGGCCCGGAAATGGGGTATCGCCGCCGTGTAGATGTGCGAAAGCTTTGTGGCTCCTCCTAATTTGGTGATGCCCCCTCACGACTGCAGACCGTGTCCCTTCCCGCAACCAAAATGTCGTCCATAGCCGCTCAATTCGTGCGGCAGGGTAAAAAGGTAAGGAACAACCTATTCTTCGCGTCTGCACATAACAGAAACATTGTTCCAGATCGTCGCCATCGGCAGAAACTACGCCGAACATATCAAGGAACTCAACAACACACGTCCAAAAGAACCCTTCTTCTTTCTCAAGCCCACCACGAGCTACCTTGTCTCTGGGGGAAACGTCGAGATACCCAACGGCGTCGTCGCTCACCACGAAGGTCTGTCGTTTCTTGTTCTTTTCGCTATACGCATGAATTCTGACGGGTGCATACTAGTGGAACTCGGTCTGGTGATTGGCAAAGGTGGACGGGACATATCACAGGATGCTGCCGAATCTCACATTGCAGGATACGGTGCGCAGTATTTAGAAACGTGACGCTGGATTCTGATCGTTATTTGCCCAGCGTTGGCGGTCGACATGACCGCACGTAACATGCAAGACGATGTCAAGAAGAGAGGCCTTCCCTGGTCTGCAGTCAAGGGATTTGATACCTTTACGCCAATAGGGTCCTTCAGTTTCTCTCTGCACACCCTTGCCCATATTCACACCCAGTCCTCAGGACGTTCATACCCAAGTCGTCCATCCCGGATCCCTACGACCTTAGACTCGCTCTCAAGGTAACCCATCCGGACATACATACAAACAGGCTCATTACCTCATTGCGCGACAGATCAATGGTGCAGTCAAGCAGGACGGTACCACCAGCGACATGATATTCCGCATTCCGAGACTCATCGAGCACATTTCTTCGATCATGACATTGGAGGTATGTCGCGTCTTGCGACGCCTTTGACTGCGCTGGTTTTCTGACTCCCACTGACAGGAAGGCGACCTCATCCTCACTGGGACTCCCTCGGGCGTTGGGCCCGTTGCACCTGGTGACACGGTCGAATGTACATTGGCCGAGCCCAGCGGCAAGATTCTCGATCAGCTCACCTTTACAGCCATGGCGAGAAACGGAGGTTATCTATTCAAGCCCTAGTATCCCTTGTATTCTCTTCCCACGTCCCCCAAATACATCATCGTTCGCCGACATGATATGCCAATGGTACAGTCAACAACGCATGCTGTTGGAGGTATACTACGAGATACAAATGCTGTCGGCTGTTGGACCTCGCACACGCACCACCTCCCCTTTTCAAGAGTCCCATGCCTGTTTCTCCTGTTCAAACCGATCGTTCACGTCGTCCAATGATATCGTTTGCAAGCCATTCGTCGATCTACTCCTATTGGCGTTCCCAAAATCATCACCTTCAGAGTCCCCCTCCGTCTCTGACCCACTGGCAAACGTCCAGCTGCCGGCGGTCGGCGTCAAGTCCCCGTCCTTTGGACCGTCCGAGTTCCCGGACTGAAAATCACCGAAATCAAACGACTCGTCCGACGAATACGATGAAGAAAACGACGACGTGAACGTAAACGGATCTGAAGTGCTTGCCGCAGCCGAGTCTGAGAACGGGCCAAAGCCGTCGTCCTAGTAAACGATAGCCAACGTCAGCAAATGACTCGGGTTTCAGATGCAAGAGACTCACCTCGTCATAGCTGTTTATCCCAAAGGGGTCGTCCGAGAGTGCTTCTCGCAGTGCCCCGGAAGCAGAGGGATCAAACGAGTCCTGCGGTGACTTTGATTCGATTTTGTAGCATGAGACCAGACAACGACACCTACCTCAAACCCGGATGAACTGTGTCCGTTGTGGTGCCGGCGGGCGGGTGGAGGTTTTCCAAGGTCGAACGTGGATTGTGTTAGCCACCCACCATCGTCTTCATCATCTTCCTCATCTGTATCCGACGCAAGATATTCTCCTGCATGAAGCTCCTGCGTCAAGTAACGCGCAAACTGAAACACGAAAGTGGTCAGAGGGAAAACATCAACCCTCATCACACTGTGCAAAATACCTGCGGTGGGCCAGCCCCATGATCCTCGTCGTCTTCCATCGGGGCCGGACCAAAATCAGCAGTCGATTCTCGACTCGGTCGCGTCGTCGTCGTTCTCTTGAATTCCCCCTTCACCCCCGGGCTTCCATTGGCCGGCATGGCCGTCGTTTTGACATCCTCCTCATCCACTGCCCACCGACCTCCAGCACGCGGAGCGCTGTTGACAGCCGGCTTACCACCACCAAGCAAACTCGTGTCTCGTTTCTTCGTTTCCTTGTATCTTCCCGTCACATAGTCGTTCCATGCAGGCTGCGGTGCAAACCGCTCAATGATACGGCGTAAACTGAGTGGGAAATGTTCGAGGGCGGTGATGACGTCCTCGGCCATGAGCGTGAGGTGTCCCATGTACCCTAACCGCACACCTTTGGGTTTGGTGCTGAAACATGGCGTCGTTAATACGACAAGACCGAATACATGAGAAAAAAAAAAAACTTGCCTTTCTGCATCGTTTTGTTTTTGTCCGTCGACGATGCGATGCATCAGTCGAGCATCCCTGAACAACGCAATCGTCAACTCGCGATTGAGACCGCCGTCGACTCTGCCTGTAAGGACTTGGTGAATGAAATCGTACACGACGCTATGCAAAAAGTTGTTCCAAGGGAATTCAAAGAACAGGTCCTAGAGTAAACACCAAGGTCAGGCGACCAAGCGGAACAAGGCGTGAGAATCCTACCAAGAGGGTCGACAACACAGACACGTCCAAGAAACACTGCTTCGTCCTCTCACCAACGGGAATTTCCGGAGTTACGCCCAAGGTTGATCGTCGCGACTGTTGGCGTGACGGTGTAGACGTTGCCTGCGAACTGGCCTCTTGTGGACTGACAGGACTCCGTTGAGAATCAGACTGTGTGGCCAAGTCAGAGGAAGGCGAGGGAGACGAGCCTGGCGGGGAAGCCACCATCGTATGGGAATGCTCCACCTGGGAATCATCTCCGCTGCGGAAATGACCTTTGGGAGATTCGTCGTCCATAACGATCTCCTCCATGGCGTCGTCGTCTGAACTTCCCGGATCTTCGCTCATGTCGTCGTCCGAGTCCAGCAATGAGGATGCGTGCGAAGGATTCGTCACCGGGAGTTCCAAGGCTGGTTCAACCTCGTCAGGAGGCTCGTCGGAGGGCTCGCGATCGCGTTCGTCACCAGAGCCTAGCGCGATAACGCGGGCTAGCGTCTCCAACGCCGCCAGTCCGCCTTGTAACCGGCCCTCGCTATCGTAGAGATGGTCGTGTTCCGAACAGCGGTTCAGAAGAGACATGTTTGAACAGTGGAGCAGTTCGGCATATAATTCGCAAATTCGATACCGCTCGAACGTGAGAGGTCGGATGAGACCCACAGTAGTCGGCACAAGCCCTTGCTACAGGGGTTAAAGGTGAACCAGTCATCGTAAGGGAGCGTCAGGATGGACACACCAAAGAGCGAGGTCGGAGTAGAAATCGTTGAAAGTCGGGAAGCCGCTCGCACATGATATCCAGCAGCGGTCCGAGATTGACAACGCCCATCCGGTCCACCATCTCCTTCATCGCCGCCTCTAATGTTTCCCGCGCGTTCTCCGCACCCTGGAGCTGCTGTTGAACTTGTATCAGTCGATTCCGGAGCGTATGGAACAGATAAGGTTCAAAGTAATCCGAGTTGTTCTTTCGGATCAGCTCGATGATGACAGATATCGAGTGAATGACGGAAGATGTGGCAGAATGCCCGTTTGGAAGCTCGGAGGAAGGAGGAGCGATATTGTCAGGGTCGTCACCCCCGGAGGGTTTGACAAGAGGTTGGTCAGCTTCAAAGTCGTAGAGAATGTATCCGGTCAGCGTAGCGATACTATCCCTATGAGCCAATTCCCGCGCAAAACGATTGGACGCGGGACCATTTTGAAGTCCTTCTGTCAAACCGGCACCAGGCGAAGGCGCAGCCATGGAGATGATTCCCTTGATGAGTTCCGACACGACAGTGTGCATATCGCTAGAATGAGCAGGAGAAAGCAGGCCTATCAACCTTCCCATGAGTTGCTCCGAAGATAGCCACTAGTCGCCGACAGGAGGTGAGTGAATGCGCACACAAGAGTGCATGTAAGAGCATACTTCGAGGACACCCGCTCCACCTGGATGCTCATCCAGCTGAATAATGCGAACGAGCAAATCCACTATTGAAGGGGTCTCGACATGGCAAAGCAACCGCTCCACGACGGACGGTTGGGATTGGATGAACGCAAGCATCTACGACGGAATTGGGCAAACGAGAAGCGCGAAAAAATATGGCCCACGACCCACCTCTGCAGGTTTCTTGGTGAGAAACACGGCGTTGATCTTTGCAAAGTGCGAGGCCATGGCCATTCCCGTTTTCATGTCTTCGGGAGACCTATCAAGGACGGTCTCCCAGAACGGGGCGAGGAGTTCCTCGCTGTAGTTCACACATGTCTCCACGATAGACCAAATATCGCTGCAGAGGACTTCGGTAGCGACATATGGGTATCTTTAGGAATTGAGACGGCAGTGGAGACCCAATTGAACTTGAAACGCACTTGAATCGGCCTCTCTCCTCTGCACCCTCGATCTCGCCGGTGACATACCCTAACAAGCGCTTCAAGACATCGACACGCTGGAAATAATCGATGAGTCTTGTATTCTGAGATTTGCATTCTTGCAGCAGGTCGTCCTCGTCTAGAATGGCTTCCAGCGAGACATCGTCCTTGTCCAGGAGACTGTCTATTGCGGATGTGTTATGGAAGCCGAATCTACACGACAAGTGAAAAAATCGTCACGCAGTCGTTCAGCAGGTGAATGTAATGGAATACCTCCAGAACATGGAACCGGACGGGCGCTGCTTTGATTGGGGGGATTGGGGAACGAGCTAGTAAACGGTTGCTGAGGCGAGTTACGACACTAATATTTACTTAGACGCGGGCAACTTGACGATTATGAGATCATCTGTATTTGGAGTTCACAGATAATGCTCTACTTCACTCGCAACCTCCGAAAAGTCCACAAGAGGGTAGATTAGATATTACTACGAGGCCTATCGTAAATCCCGTGCACGTAAAGAGCTAGTCCGGTGCCTCAGAACTGCGGGCGTCATGTTATGACCGACTATGTCGAAGAAGGTGGGCCAAGGACTCACTCGAATTTGATATGTCCCACTGGCTTTGGTGAGATAGCGTACCCATTTAATACTGTGATAATTGCTTCTCTCAAACACCTTCAAAAAGCGAACAATCAGCCCAGATGCGGTGAACATCAGGACCTGGAAATCGACGTCGATCGGCGGCCGAGCCCACACTTGTCGAGTTGTGGTGGACGTGAGTTCGGCGGACGCCGTGAATGTACACTCTTGGCCGCCTTGCAAACGGGCAATTCTGGCGCAACTTGTTAACCTCCCTGCCGCTCAAGTGATAGAAACGGACATACTTCCAGATCACGACATTTTCTGCAGGGACATACTTGGCTTTACCGTTTGCGACTTTGCAATCCACGATCGTCGTGTTCAAGGGTGTTGGTATTCTGAGCACGACGTCCGTAGCGGAGAGTTTATTGCCAAAATTCGCCTTGACAGAGACCGTATAAGAGACTTGTGAGGTACCGATTTCGTTGACAGTCGCGATTACCCGCAGCGGAAGCTTCACGTTGGACGTAGCTCTATACCTAAACGCAGAGGGGATCAGCTTCCATCTACAACAAAAGAGGTGGCCGCCACTCGCCTCATAAGCTCAAACTCGCCGTCGGGTGGAATGAAGCTGATCAATCGATCGGAATCAAATTCATTAAGGCGGACGCATTGGTGGAATCGACAATCATCTAGCTCCACACCATCACCTCCACTGGCACCGCGGTCGTGTTTATCGATGACCAACTTATCATTGAGACCAAATTTGCACTCGGGTGTGCCAGACAAATAGGCCCGCATTTGTATGTGGCCGTCGACATCTGCTCGGAGTACGGTCCCTGTAGTGACAATTTGAGCACACCGCCAGTGTGTGACATCACATAACCGACCTTTAGCACTCATGCTGAGGTTGACTGTCTCCACAACATCGACGAATGCTTCGTTCTTTTTGTACTTGACATCACCTCGTCGCCAACTTGTTGCGCCTGTAGCTTGCATGGTGATCTTTGCAGACTCTTCCTACAGTCCAATATGAACTCGGGCGCAGGACAAATGCAAAGACGAACGTACGGCCGCGTTCGCAGTCGATATGACACTCTCCGTTGTTATATAGCTCTTTAGCGTATCTATCTCACTGTTTTGTGGATAACCGAAATCGTTGATTTCTGGACACTGCTGTGTAAGACGGTGGGACAGAATAACGCTCAGCATAGAGCATACCATCTATCAATTCATAGATCAAGACAAAGTTATTCTTGACAGACTCTTCGTCAACTTTTCCAAAGTAGGATTTGGCGATCGTGATAAAGCGATAGCAATACTCGAATACGAGCGCGGCATTGGCATTGGTTCTGACCTCGAGTTGGGGTCCACTTGTGCAGTGAAGAACTATCTCGCTTACTTGGTGACAGCAACGACATAAAGGTTGTTGACGCGAACGTGAAAAAAGCTGGTAGAGCCCAAGGTAATGATGGGTGACCGCACGTCGCTGTTGGATACGACCTGGATTCGGAATACATCCGCTATGGAACGCCTGAAAACGTTGGCCTAAGTTATGAACACCCACGAGAAGGAGCAGGAGTCGTACTTGAAATCTGTCCGGTATAAACGAGAAATCAAGACCTGGGTCGTAGATGTTACCAGAGGGTTATGCGCGGAACGTAGTGTGACGGACCTCTCCTTTTTGGTTGAAGATGAAGAATGCCTTGTGAACGTGTGAGATGCTAGCGCCCTAGCCATCTCTTCTGAATCCTTTGAAGACTCACCGAAATCATTGCCTTAGAGTTCTTGTTAAAGGGACACGAAAGGAGCTCCGCAATGGTTGGTTGTCTAGTACATACGACCCCCAATCATGGGGGTTGCCAATTTCCCACATGCATGACCACAATGGTCGGTTGGATCATACACTCGCTCTTTCAACCTTCCGCGTACACAGATCGTTTGCAATGGCACTCGACAATATCCACGCCCAACTATCGCCGTGACAAGATCGTCGATGATCGCCAATGCGTGACCGGCGTCAAGAGACTTGAAGTTCCCTCGGTCCAACAGAGCAGCCTGATCGCGACACCCGATGGCCAGCGGCCGGTCAAGCTGGACCCGGGTAAATTCAGAGTTCACGAAAACGACACACGGTACGTCCAGTCTCTCGAACCCTAGCTTTGGTCGCCTTTACGAGACGCTGTTAGTATACTAGCGCATCGTGACTGTACGGTGAAAGCTTGGGTCAATGTCGTCGACCTCGATCCGCGTGGTACTGCTGTATCCCATCTCTTATATTCTCGAGGGTTCTGGTAAGATGCCTGTAAAAGTGCAGTACTTGCCATGAGGCTGACGGTGATCTCGATGCCATCTGCAAGCAGATATGGGGATACATTGACCCTCTTCTGTCCTCATCTGTCGACTTTTACGCTCGTGTCTTTGTGCAAATCCATGCGACTCTCCGGGTGTTGTCGCATTTGCTCGCCGGTTTTCTAACCAGACGATACAGCGCTTATTGAAGTGTCGAAGGCCCGAGGGCGTCGACATCGGAACGAGCTCGTCTCGGCCGGAGTGTGCCAGGGTGGTTGCATGACATTACATACTTTGGAAAGCGCCGTACGTCCCTTTCATATCGTCTCGTTTTCTTGTCCCGTCCCATCCCATGTCACTTCCATGGCATAGTTAGCCACGTTTTATTCTCATCCTGGCCGAATTCAAGGTGGCCACCATGGTCTCAAGTCGAGTCGATCCACACGCTGAGCCAGTTACTCACTAGATCGCCTCGCCTCAGCATCTCATCTTCATCCACACATTACCACCAACGATTTCTTCATCCGACCTCCTCTATTATTGCCTTGCTGAATCTTATATCCGACTTGGAATAGCCTGCAATCTCATGGGAGCGATCCCATCCGAGATACTGCCGAGATCCCACCTGACCGCGCTCTGTCCTGCGATGCGAACTTTTTGTATCACTGGGTGTGCAATTCTTTAGCCGGTATATCTCCATTCACCCTAGGGAACTGCGTCCGGGTCGCTGTACCACGCTGACTCGAGCGGACAATCTCGGTGCAACCACCTGAAACATGGGGTAAATCTGTGCCATTTATAAAGCGTAGCCCATGGGGTTAGAGACTGTACAATTCCTCGCGCGATTCTCACCATGTTCCATTATGGTCTTCTTGCGTTGGCTGCCAGCTTTTCCATCGCGTCCGCAATCCCTTGGAATGCCACCGAGTACATGTTTGTGTTCGGGGACTCGTACACTACAGATGGTTACAACATTTCAGCGGGTATAGACTCCCCAGAACCAGGATATGTGAGTGTAAACGGCCTATACCCCGGTCACTGCAGGAGGCTCATGCTAGCTTAGACGTCTTCAAATGGTCCAAACTGGGTTGAATTTTTGAGTGAGGTGATGCCCTGCATCCTATACTTCCATCAAATGAATCATTCGTCTTGTAGCGAGCACCTACAACCAAACCGCAGTCAAGGTAAGCATGATGATGGATCGAAGGAGATCGAGCCTAACTGATCATCAATGTAGACCTTCAATCTAGCGTACGGCGGTGCGACTATTGATGGTTCTCTGGTGCCTCCGTATCTCCCCACAGTACTGTAAGTGTCTTACGACATTCTTCTCTTTTTTGTGTCGTCATCGCTATCCTCTAGATCAATTGTCGACCAGGTCTCCGAGTTCAACGAGTATCTAGCATCAAAACCCGCAGGGGCACAATGGGGTAGTACGAACAGCCTGTTTGCTATATGGATCGGCATCAACGATATCGGAAACTCGGTCAGCTGGGTTGGTGTTTTTCATGGTCATCGTTGGAAAGCATCTGACGTTTCGACACTTGGACAGACAAACATCACTCAATTTGAATTTTATGGTACCCTCATGGACAGGCTCTTCTCGCAGGTATATCAGCGAGTTTCTTCTAGGCTTACATGAATGAATTGTCTCAAAGGTACATGATCTATACAATGCTGGAGCTCGGAACTTTTTGTTTTTGACGGTACCGCCTACGAACCGTGCGCCACTCTTCCTTGAACAAGGGTCACAGGCAGCAGCTCAAATGGGTACTGACATCGCTGACTATAATACCCAGTTGACGCAGAGCCTGCGCAGCTTCCAAGCAAATTACACAGATCTCGGCAGCGTTACGGTCTTTGACACTCAACCCATCTTCAACACACTTCTAGACGAATGGCGGACGTTCGGCTTTGTGAATGTCACCGGGTATTGTGCTGCGTACGAGAACGGTACTCCCACCAGAACATATCAAGTAGAGGGCTGTGCCCCTGTGTCGAGTTACTTGTGAGTCATTCTACCATCCGTTGGACCGTTGGACTGAGGGAATGACTCAGCTGGTTGAATACCCTCCACCCGTTGTTCACCGTACACAAGTAGGTACTTCGATGCTTTGTATTTCCGCTTGCTAATATACTGTATATCAGCGTTTTGGCCAAGGCGATTTCTACTGCTCTCGCCGATTACCCTGCGACCCAGATCCCTACGTAGGTAGAGGAAAATTACCTTGTTAGTTCAGGGTCGAAATGGATACCTGATGAATGGTCCTCATTTGTGACTTGGTGCTGCCAGGCAGTGTGAGACGCGTCAGCGTGTCGATGTCGAAAGATGGCCAGACGCGCTGACGCATTGCCGATGGAATCGATCGCCTCGAAATACCGCATCGTGCCAGCGTGGCCTTTAGTTACACCCAATTACCTACCCAACTGATGACGATCACCGAGTTTGCCATCATCGTCTTCAAATCACCTCCCAATTTTTCAGACCCCACTCTCCAATCCCTCTTTCAAAAGCTCTTCACCTGACAATCGGAATGCTCTGGCTTTCCGCTACGCTTTTTCACGAATCGCGATGAGCCCACGGAGGTCTACTTGGTGACGAGATGGACGAGCGTTGCAGCGCACGAAGGATGGATACGTGGGGAGAGGAATCAAGAGTTGTTCTGCGTGTTTGAGCCGTATGTCAATATGCCACGGATCGGGATGGTCCATGTTGGTGTGGACTTTGGGGCGATGCCGAAAGATGCGGTGTGCGGTGGGATGGTGATGGTCGTCGAGCGGTACGATGGTACGTGGTGAAGGGAGACGATGGCTTTCGTGGAGGAAGGGAGACATGCGTGGCAACTGGCAGGGAGGGATTTGGCTCGGGATGGTGGAGATGCGTTTCGCTTTGTCGGTGTGTGCGTTCATCCTCTGCAGTCCGTGTGGAACCTTTGTCGCTCCCGTGAGCTCAACTTATTTTTCGGATCAGGATACCAGCTTCGGGCGAAATACAAATAAAGGGAAGGGTGAGGAGATATACCCTTCAACTCGTGATATCCGATCCATGTTAGCCACCGACGACTTGAAGGTCATGAAGGAACTAAACGGCCACCTGGGAATGATGTCCGTGTAGGAATTGATGGCGCAGTGCAAGTTGTGGTGAGTCGGCTGGTGTGCTGCTCGACGTTTTGGTTGTATTGACAGTCTCGTTTTCTCAGTGTTTACTGGTCGCTGATAGAGCGTGGACGAAGATGGCGTAAACGTGGCGGAACCGACGAAGAGCGACAGAGGGTCTGACGCTGAGGGAGACGTGAGCGATAAGGACTGAGGACCGTCTAGGCCTGCTTCATGCCAATCGATGCACCGGGTTTGCTTCCTGGTATCGACTGATACAGTCAATATGCAGCTTCGAAGCCAAGGTGTTACCTCAGTCTCATGTAAATGTTTTATGACTGCAAATCGCGCGCACTCTGTTTTGATGAACAGTGACCTGAAGATAGCACCGTTAGAGACGCAATTAACGATCCGATTTTCTTTAGTGTCGCGAGAACTTCGACATCCATGACCGGTTGGAAATCGGAAATCGGAAAGTGGGCTGCCGGCGAAATTTCTTATCGATACGGGCCTGTCCTTGTTTCCCCGCTTCCGCCACCACTCTACAGCCCGTGGCTCTAAACCGCACTTGTCTTCACGCTCGCCCTCCAAGAATGTCTGCAGAAAACACAGAGAGCTTCAAGAACCTGCAAGAGCAGTTTGGTCGCTTCAGAATCCTTATCGTCGGGCGTGCGAATGCTGGCAAGACCACGATTCTTCGGGCCATTTGCAACACCACAGAAAATCCAGAGATCTACGATGGCAACGGGAACAAAGTATGGATCTTGGTCGATATATGTCGTTGTGTGGCAAGCTAAAGTGTGCGATTAGGTCGATCTATCGCAAGTCGAGGGATCCATGGGGGTGAGCCCGAGTATTGATTTATGGCATTCAACCACCGAGGGCGATGTATTGATCGTTATCAGCGCGGAATCCACAATGTCGAAAACGAACTGGTTTTCCGGAGTAACAACCTCATCTTCCACGACTCTCGAGGCTTCGAAGCTGGTAGCGAAGAAGAGTTCTTGCAGATGAAGAAGTTCATTGCAGATCGTGCGAAGACGACCATTCTCAAGAAGCGCATCCACGCGATATGGTAAGTAGGATTGTCACGTCACGAAAATTCAATCATGTTTCGTGCAGGTATTGCATTCCCATGGACGAGATCGAGCGAGCAATCCAACGGTCTGAAGAGAAGTTTTTTGATGAATGCGATCCTGGGAATGGTGAATGCTTTGCCAGTGCTGTCTTCTCGAGCTGATGCAACTGATCTCCCAGTTCCTGTTGTAGTGCTCTTCACAAAATTTGATGCCCTGCTGCCTAAAGCACTGGGAAAGTTCCCACCTGCTGATCGGCGACTGCCTTTACAAGAGTGGCTGTCGAAGGCTGAGCCACTCATCGAGGAGATATTCGACAAAGCCGATGTATGGGGTCGTCTTACTCCCATGAAGTATGCCCCAAGGTCTTGTGTCCGGATTAAAGGCTTGTATCTTTTCTTGTCCAAATACTGGGTTCTATATTATTAACAACATAAACTAGACATGCACAAGTTTAGTAATGAGGGATGCAGCAAGCTCTTGGATGTCACCACAAATGCCCTGAATGAAGAAGCATTGCAAATGTTACTAGTCTCAGCCCAGGAAGTAAACATAGCACTCTGTGTGAAATATGCAGTTAGAGAGTGGGTTTGTGTGGCAGTCTATTGTGCCTTGACTGGCTAACACTTTTCTTCCAATGAAGGTTGATAAGAGACACAGACAAGGTGTACAACTCATCACTTTCAATAGCTAATATGAGTGAGCAAAGGCTTCACCAGCTTGCATGGTGGTTTCCTCATGTGAAGGTAAGTGAAACTTCATTGCAGACAATTATGATATGTTACTGAATCATTCTGATGCTACCATTGTGGTGATAGTAAGTTTCTCATGTTGAGAGTGATTATAATTATTAATCCTGGTGCATTGAAAAATATAGAGTGTAAGTCATGCATCATCATGCCCAAATGATAATACTGAAAATCATTTTTTGTTTTGTATCCTGCCCTGGATATTATAGAAGGTGAGTTGTGAACATGTTGATGGATATACCTCCACCTTTCACACCACTTGAAAGTATAGTACATTGTTCATTGGGTGAACATGCTGATGATTCCATCTCCACTCTTCATCCTGGATTGGAAATCATAGGAGGTGAGTTGTGCAATGTGGCATGTAGGTGGGGTGACCATGCTGATGATTCCATCTCCACTCTTCATCCTGGATTGGAAATCATAGGAGGTGAGATGTGCACTGTGGCATGCAGGTGGGGTGACCATGCTGATGATTCCATGTCCACTCTTCATCCTGGATTGGAAATCATAGAGGGTGAGTTGTGCACTGTGGCATGCAGGTGGGGTGACCATGTTGATGATCTCATCTCCACTCTTCATCCTGGATTGGAAATCATAGGAGGTGAGTTGTGCAATGTGGCATGTAGGTGGGGTGACCATGCTGATGATTCCATCTCCACTCTTGATCCTGGATTGGAAATCATAGTTGGTGAGTTGTGCACTGTAGCATGCAGGTGGGGTGACCATGCTAATGATTCCATTTTCACTCTTCATCCTGGATTGGAAATCATAGGAGGTAGGTTGTATGCTGTGGCATGTTGCTCGGGTGATTATGCTGATGGTCCACTTTTTACCCATCTCTACTCTTTTCTCCCATTCTTCTTTACAATCACATAGCTGGTACGTCATTTTGCTAACATTTATGTCATATTTTTTGCTGCAACACTTTCAACAGGATGTAAGTTTATAAAGAAAATCTGTTTAATAACCCACTTTTGCTGTTTTAAATTGTTTTTAGAGTGTAAGACTTTTATATGCTAAAATGTCTTTATACTCATGATTAATCAGGAGGTTGGTATATATAACATATCAATATATCTCTTATTGATTTTGTGCTCTTATAACTTACAGCTAGTCTTTGAAAGAGGAGTATGTGTTTTCACCAATTTAATATTTAATATTAATATATCATGTACAGACTCTTTTTTCCCAAAGTGACCAGCAGACTCTGAAACCACACAATGTGGTAAATTAACTAACATTGTGTTATGAGTATGCAGCTAATCTGAAACAAGATTCCCTTTGCTACATGAAAACAGATCCTTCAAGCTGGTGTTGGTATGTTTTAGATGCTCATATGATAATATACCATTAAGAGAATACAATACAGATATCATTTTGATATCAGAGCATTCTTTCTTTCTATGTCAGAAGAATGATCCTCAGCCATTCTCTTCTGCAACCCAGAAGTATAAGGCATCAGATTCTCCTGGCAGGGTTAAGAAGGCATTGGAGGAGGTCTTTAAGAAGTACAATCATGCATCTTATGACCAAAAAGTGGAGATGGTTACTAATGTTATTCTCCAAAACCACATGTATGTGTTAAACACACTTTCTAGCATGTTATCTGTTAATAGTTTTATTCAGGGCCTCTACCAACTAAAGAAGACAGAGACTCCATATCAAGTTGTGATTGCAAGTTCTTCCAGTGGTGGAATGACAAAGAGGAGGGGGTAGACAGAAGGATAATATGAAGAGGATCTCAGAAGCAATAGGTTGTGTAACTCTGGCAAAACTTTGGTGTAAATCTGGTGTATTCTTGATTCTATGATGCCCAGTTTTTCTACTGTACCATTTGCCATTTGTCCACTTGGGCTTGAGGTAATTTTGGAAATGCAACATAACAATTACTAAGCACTCCATACACATAACTATATCCTTAATTCCAAATTTGATGTATATCATGTATTACACCAATATGATTGAACCTCTACTTAAATTTGTAGTACTAGATATATATATCAAACACAAATACTAGATTTATCTTGTGAAATGTGGCAACCATCTTTACAAACAAGAATCTCTATACAGGATTGTCAATAAAAGGCAAGAGGGTATTCTATGACATGGCTGTCTGGAAGAATATATAGTTGCCAGGTAATTGAGCTGGTAGGAATCCACAGTGCTCACTTGTGGAATCCCATTTTTTTTAAATCTCATAGGAAAGCAACATGGAAGTGTAAACAGTTTCCTGGCAAGAATACATCAGCATCATGCTGTCCATTCAAGCTAATAGTCATATATGTCATCAACACATTAACCACCCATTCTTTATGCACAGCATTGGAGACTTAGACATGCAACTAATTATTGGCTGACACACTAGATCTGATGCCTCAAACCAAAAACATATGGAATCTCATCCCTGTTTAGCATCCTTTGTCACACAAGAATCACTCTGGCATGATCACATGGGGACTAGTATGTTACCTTTTGGTTATTGTATGATCACCCTCATGGGCTGACATGCTCATTAGAGTTTGGTTGCATTTGCAGCCAAGGGTGAACTAACCATTGCAAATGCAAACCCTTGCATCAGCTATTAGCCCACCACCACACACATGCAAATAAAACTTTCAGAACGTACCCCATCATCCAACCCATGCATACAGCATGTTCAGCCAGTCATACACCATTCACTGGCATTGCAGCCTCAGACTTCTAGCTTGTTCCGAAATCACACCAGCAGCACCTTTCAATATGCCTAAGTCAAAAAAGATCAAGAGACACGAAATTGGACGAGAATAACCAAATGGATATGCAATACAATGCGCGGATAGTATAGGTGTGACGAATGTCTCCCAGAGTTCCATACCTACCCAGATATCACCTCCATGAGACACGAGTGCTGAGAACCTGTGCATGAGTATAAGTACTCCATCCCAAAGACGTGACGAGTAGAACGGGCTCGAGAATGGTGAAGAGCGCACCGCATAGCACGCCGCGTCGTCTAATAAATGTGACAACAAGTTGCATGCTCTCTGCAGTTATTTTTTGGTGATGACTTGGCTTGAAAAACTTGGGGCAATAATCGACAATGCAACCCGGCGAACCCTCGGCATATGCTGCGCGCTAGAAGACGAGTCAACGCTCCATATGGCAGCCCGCGCAAAGAGGACAGAAACCCCAGGAGAACGCACAGTTCAGCAGCTGGGAAGACAGGCCGATCAGAGTACCATTGCGAGAAATACAATGGTGGCCTATTCCGAGTTCAACAGAATAATATCCTGGTCAGAAAAGTGTGTGTAAGATGTCGCCTGTTGGACGTACCACCCATATTATATTCAGGCCTGTGACGCACCATATGTCTTTGACTAAGCTGTGTATATGAGATGGGACGTGTCTTCATTCCTTCCGAGTACATTTCTGAGCAAAGGAAGGGTCTGGCCGTGTGGAAATGGTTGTGTCCTGGGGTGTGCCGGTGACCGCAACCATCCGATTGAGCTTTCGTACACCTTCGGTGGCAAAGCGCACGTTCCTGCACTACAGGGTGATGTCAAACTTCAAGAACCGTTTATCAGAACAAATCGATTGGACCCTACCACAAGTTGGAAGATAGAGTCAAGTGCGAATCAAGATGCACTGAGGTGACTCTGATTGGTCGCTGTGGTTGGTCACTGGGAATATCCGAAAATGGAAGTGTTGTTTGGCAAAAGCTTTCGAATCAAACAACCACCCCGGGCCACTCCATTTTGCAATCACGCACAGACGAGTTCCGCTCTTGTCCTCCTCTTCGTTCTCTTCTCCAAGGTCATTCGTTCCACTATGGATTCTCTACCTGCAAAGCCTCCGGGTTCTCGCAGCGGCCGTGATCGTGACAAAGACCGAACAAAGAACAGAGACAGGAACCATCGTCGATCCCGACACAGCGATCGGGACGGAGACAGAGCCAAGGACAGGGACAGGGACAGAGATAGGGACAGGGATAGAGATAGAGACAGAGACAGAGACAGAGATGGTCATCATAACCGCCACCGCCATCACCACCGCCGACGTCCTTCATCCCCCACACAACCCTCCCCCAAACGACCATGCACGTCCGACGCGCGTCACAAGGGCAAAGCGCCCATACGCAACGGAGACCCAGAGTCAGGCGATATCAATATTAAAACGCCGGACATTGGAGACGATTTTATTCCGTTCGGAGTGAGCGAGGAGGAAGATTGCCCACAGGAAAAACCTCGTTCCGAAATGGCACGTCAAAAAGAAAAGGCGACGGAACGCGAGTGGGACGTAGGCAAGCCACCGAGGACGAATGAGGAGGGTCGTGGCATGAAGAGGAGGTACGACCCTGCGTTCGACGACGAAAACGACCGTGCTTATAGACGAAGACAACGGCTCGAGCGGTATGCCGACGCTAGGAAGGCGCCATGGGTGTCCCAGGTGGAGTGGGACAGCTGTCACAACGTCGCAGAGATGTAAGTACTTCCTAAAATGATGTGATGCTCGGATCCCATTCAACGCGTGTAGGCTACATCGTGAAGTGGAGGCTTTCGTCAAGTACATGTCGCCAACACCCATCGAAGACGAAATCCGTGGCCTCGTGATACAGCTCGTCTCAAACACGATTACGTCTGCGTTTCCAGATGCACGGATATTACCCTTTGGGAGCTATGAAACAAAGTTGTATTTACCTAGTGGGTGTGTACTCAACTCCGTAAAGGCTGGACGTGACCTGACTATAACTAGGGACATTGACTTGGTCATAGATTCGGAATCCATGGCACGCAGCAACAAGGTGCACGTTTTGTATGCACTCGCCCATACCCTCAAACGCGCGGGAATTACACCCAAAGTCACCGTGATCTCGAAAGCAAAGGTACCCATAGTCAAGTTTGTCACGCACTTTGG
>JBBPNA010000118.1:0-71832 GCA_038090555.1 Boletus subcaerulescens | reverse complement strand
TTTATACAAATGGGCTTCATCGAGTACAGAAATTACCCTGGCGGACCAAACCAATTTCTCAGTGCCCGCTATTCGACGCCAGTCTGTCTTGCGTCGACGTCCATGTTCATCTTTGCGAACTGGATGATGGAGGCGTTGTTGGTGAGTGCTGAGGTTTGGGCGTCGATGATGTGATCAGCTTTGAGCGTCCAAGGTATGGCGGTGTAAAGTCGTTTGTACTACAGAAGAGCGACCCATGTGGCTCGGGGTCATCGTCCCGTCCGTGTTGTTGGCTTCCGAGTATGGTGCGTCCAAGTTACCATCCTGCTCAAGCAACGTTTATTTATGCCTACCTGTGGAGACAACAGCCACCGGGGCCCTACTCATCCATAACATTCTGCGGAGGCAGGACGCGCTCGACTACGCGATCGCATACACAAGCGTGTCCCTCATGTTAAACATCACCGTGACTGCCATCATCGTGGGTCGACTCTTGGCACATCGACGGCGGATGGTAAGACTCTTTGGATCGAGGCACGGTTCACATTATGCCAGTGTGGCCACCATACTGATCGAATCGGCGTCCCTCTACACCGGTTTTCTCATCCTCGTCATCATCTTTTTCACCGTCGGCACGGCAGCATCGAATATCCTCCAACAGGCGGTCGCGCAGGTCGAGGTGAGCCGCCCATGGTACATGCATGACGCGGCTACGGACTGAGAGACGTCGTGTGGCCGACGTGTTCCGACAGGCGATCACGTCGTTGTTGATCATTTACCGAATTGCACAGGGAAAGGGGTGGAAGTACGATCCGGGTGTCTCGACCGGGGACTGGAGGGGTGACACAGAGGCGCAAGTGGAGCAGGTGGAGCTTCCGGTGGCGGATCTGGAGATGGTGACGGACACACAGGCCACTCAGACTGCCAGTGTTGTCCACGCATTGTCGATACGGAGCAAGGAGGACGAGACGCAGACGCCAGTGAACGTGGGCTCTGTCCCTGCAATCCTCTCCCAAGATGAGGCGGTATAGAAGATTACGATCGTGGTTCGTTCACAGCCCAGGACATGGGACCAGGTACAGGACGAGACGATGCGCCGGGCGCTGAGATACCCATGGAAATGATCGCGCGCGCGCGCAGCCTCGAATTCATGCAGGAAGAGATGTATGTACATATGTGTTACATACCAATGACCACAAACTGCACCGCGACGATGGGTTTCAGTGGTGTAGAGTGCGTCATCACCGTGTTCATCGCACCCTGCAGATTTGGTTTCACCTTGTTCGCTTGCATATGTGCTTGTGAACGTTTCAACGGTCGCGTAGGCCATCGCGTGACTTTACGAGCGTTCAAGTATGCAATATTCAGGCTTCCAAGTGGACAACTTACCCTGGTGGACCACTCGACTTGCGCAAGCGTCCTTGCACAACTTGCAAAGGAGTCATGGTCACCCTATGATACAGACTCAGCTTGCATCTTGGTTGTTCAAGTTGAAACCTTACTAGCATGCATCACGCGTCGTGTAGACAACCAATCACTGCTAAACAATCCCCAAGTCATTCCCATTGACAACCTGTCCGATATGCGCCCATGTTTCATTCACGATTCATCGTATGTTCTCTACTTTCGACTCGCATCTCACCCGTCATACGACACTCGATCTCTTTCGCGACATACCGACCTCTTCTTCCCGTTGCGCCGACACGACATTTAACTGAATCACGTTGTGGTCCGGTTGCGGTCCAACCTGCGTATTCCACGAGGATACCACCGCCGACGCTACCTCCGTCCCGGACGATGAATGCCATCCTTCCCCACGTGCGACCCGCAGAATGATGAGGAGCGACGTGATCGACTATCACCCGCCGCCAACAACAGCAATTGAAAAGGCGACGACTCAGTCCTGAATCGACACGACAACGACACAGTGTGTGCCAGGACACGCACTCACCTGGACCTGCTCAATACATTGTTGAAGCATATTTGTCGCCGGACTCCCGATCGCATATGCCACGATGACGATAATGAGGAAGGTCGTGTACACCGCCGCAGACTCGACTACCACCGCGGCGATGCTTATGTAGTGCTGGCCTTGCGCACGCCCAAGACTGCTGACGACACGACGTCGGTAAGCGATCAACCGCCCCGCGATGAACCCAGTTGCGGTGAGGTTAAGAATGAGCGAAGAGATGCCATACGCGAGGGTGTAGCTGACGGGTGGTGTGGAGTGGAAACCGGAACTCATGAAAAGACTGCCGCTGCCTGGCGTACCAGATCGGGATGGAGGATGGCGGTCAGCGTGATGCCAGTCGGCCATGGTCGAACGTACCAATTACAGCGAGTAACAAGGACAACGGAATAAACACTCCAACTTGTGGCCACGGTCGGTCGCCGGAACGGCACACCACATAACACCGCCATACCTTTGACGCGGGTGTGAGTCATCTCCTCGAATGGATACGTTCAGCCAAGACAGCCTCACCAACAGGGACTCATTCATCCAATTTCCGCATATATACAATATTGTACTGGCAATATTGACTGGGACTGAGTATTCCTCATTGAAAAACGCACTCGGGCCACCAGGATAATTCCGACGCGTGATAAAGCCCATCTGCATGAATTCGAGGAGAAGCCCCTGGCCTGCCGTCGTAATGGCGAACGACACGACAACGTATCCCAAGATGGCAATCGAAATGCGACTGTGATTTGTGGTTCGTTTGTTGAGGACAGCGAGGAACGAAAATGCGCAGAGCGTGACCTGGATGCCAAAGAAGAAATTGCTGAGGAGGGTACCTTGCAGCCATGTTTCTTCTTGAATGATGGTGGCAGGTGATTCATCGGGGGCATCAGAGGACGACGTCATAAGATAGGTTGTTGCGGCTGTCACCCAATGCGACAGTTTTGGGAAGATGTTGACCTGAATGAACAACAGAGTACCAGAACTGGGACCACTGAGAGAGTGAAAACGATCGCGTTTCAAGTTGAGGAAAAGGTATGTTATATAAAGATATTCCGGGTAAAGCATGTCAGCGGATATGAAACGTTTTGGGTTCGCGTGCCTTTGTTGTCCCTATCAATATTGATCGATACGAGGACCAAAACTGTCCCTCGCTTCGCCCAGCACGATCAACCTCGGCACCGTCATGTGATCGGAAACTGTTGTTTCTTGCCAACGCTGCGACGCAGTATGATGCATGACACCTAGTCAAATTTGATATGTGCAAAAAAGTCAGAAGGTGACTGGCAGGCAATCAGCGAAATATGATTGATACCAAGTCCCGAGAAGTGTGACTGACACTTTCTCTTTTCGCTGGGCACAGTGATCCGGTATGGCTTGCGCTTCGTAGTCTGTCACTGGAAATGCAGAAGGAGGAATGTATCGACCCGGAATCGTGGAACGACAGGTTGATTAAGGTTCGAGACAGTCACATCCGCGAAATGCGGATGCTTCAGTGCGCCACGTCAGGAGTCAGGACAAGGTCGCACGTCAGAACATGGGACATTGATGACATAGGTTGGCAAGCATCACCCTGTCGATAAGGTGGGATCTCCAGGTATAAAGGGCCTTGGTCGGCAATTTTGTCAGCTGGTGGTTAGTATTGGTTTGGCCAGGCCAGACACTCAGGGCAGACCACCGCAGTAACTGTAATTGTCAAGGGCCTTGTAGACTTTATGATCAGGTGTTTGAGCATAGAGAACATTCTGACTTTCCACTCTTTGCTTCTGGGCGCCTGTCGGACGATCATGTTAAGCAGAACTCACTTGTGGGCTGTGGCCTTCTGCCAGTGGGGACTCGCTTATTTCTCGCGGAGCTTCGAATTGCGTCCCAGGTGATCCATAAGTATGCGAGAACCGGCCATAGTATGATAGCGACCCACCTCACCGGCGCTCGAGGGGAATGATTCGCATTCACATTCAAACAACACATCCAGGATATTCGCAAAGTAAATATCTGGAGATTCGGAAAAAAAGAAGACGTCGCGTCGGTAATGTACCTCTAACTAGCTAGCTGTCGAAAGAAACGTGAGCGTTAGTATGGGCGTGCCAAGATACCTAATGTATCCCACGTTGATATACGTGCAAGTGTGCAATCCATCGTGCAAGAAGAAGGGGGTGAAAGAGGTGCTGTGAAACGAGCATAGGGAATGCGAGGAGGACAAGAGAGATGGAAGCAAGACGCAGAAAACTATCCAGATTATATCATATCCAAGACAAGGCGCTGAGACGGCATTTATTCGGTTTTAGAATACTTGCCATGTCGTCACTCATCGATCATCATCCATTACGCCGTCATGTCGTATATCTCAGGCGCATTGGTACGGCGAGGGGGAGATGGCGCAGTGGACCAGGGGAAAGCAGGAATGCAGCCAAGCCCCGAGTGCGTAGACAAACGGGGTTATGCCAGCACCCCACCGAGCCATCCGAGTATCTTGAATACGCCCCACAAACATCCTCCAGCGATGATCGGTAAACTCAAATTGTCGTCCACCCCACCCAGATCTATCATCACGTGGCCCTTCCCGTCAGTCGACACGCATACACGGACAATAGGACACGTACCAAGAGCCTCTGCGATGCCAGTCACGAGTCCAGCGACGACCCCGATCGTGAGCAAACCCACCCACCCCGCAAACGTTGGCGGGGATGCGGAGACATCTTGGATGAAATTGTGCGAGACCCCATCTTGCCATGTCCACGTCAACCCGTTCTGTCTGACCGGCGCAAGGAACGTCCAGAAACCCATGGCAATGGCCGCACCAGTGAGCGAGGCCGCGGTGAACCCTGCCAGACTCTTGCGTGGTGCGAGTGGGAGGAAGCCAAAGAGGCGCTTCGGGAGGCGGGGTGTACGGCTACCATAAAGTCGGCCAAAGGTGGACGCGGCTGTATCGGCCCAGGAAAGGCTGTGAAGCAAAGAAGGATCAATGGCGAGGTAAAGTGGACAGGGAACGCGAGACAACATACATGAGCACAGAGACGACGGCGATATCTAGGGGGAGCGCGACGAGGACGGCATTGACCCCGAGTAAGTACCATACGACACCATTCGATGTTTTCTGTACGGAGCATTGGTCGCGAGCGTCCGAGGGCGACATGGATGTGCACACGCACCTTTTCGCTGTCGCGCATAAAGACGCCAACGCATCTCTCGAAAGCATACTCCAACGAAGGGTAACGCAATCGGAGGATGTCTATAGGTATCAACACAGCAAGCGCAGAGCTGAGCGCGATGATGACGCGCTGAGGGTCTCCATTGGACGCGTAGAGGTATATGGTAAAAAATCCTGTCCGAGACCCCTCTTTAGCCGCAGGGAGGAGACACACGCACATGGGTACGTACCGATCGACGAATGCAAAGCCTTTCGCGGGACCTCCCAGTCGATTGCAGTTCCATTCGGCTTGTGAACACCATTGAGTGGTGATACAGTGCCGTTAGGCGTTGAGGTAGTGCGAGTATGCTTGGACTTGCGTTTGGGTGAGAGCGACGTGGATGTGCCGGGGTTGGTGTCGCCTTCCTCTATGAGCTCTTGGATAATGGACTCGCCAGAGCTGAGGCGGATGCTGTGCTGAGCGCTGTGATCAGAGGCATGTTTGCGCCTGTGGGCTCCCTTGGACATGCCACGACCCGGGGACGGGGAGGAGAATAAAGTTTTTGGGGAGGAGGAGCGGCGGGGTATGGAGGGGGTTCGAGAGCGTCGTGGCTGATCGTGAGCGAGGCCAAGCGAAAAGGCGTCGTTGGCGGGGAGAGTCATGACGGCGGGCAAGCAACAGGACCGAAGAGGCGCGCCTGCTCTGTATTCAGGGTGGCTGTGCAGCGAAGATGGACACGACAGCACCGACGCTCAGACGACCACTTGCGTACCATTCAGATAGCGAGATGTACAGGAAAATATCGACTCTACAGTGAACTCCAATCCGTGGAAGTACAGATCAGCGTTGTTTGGTATCAAGAGACTGTCCATATTTCGGAGCATTAAAACGAAGGCCGAGTAGGAAAAAAAAGCCTCGTCAATCGTAGTTATAACTCCGAGAGTATGTATCATGGCAGATTCGACGACGACCGCGTCGACCTGCTGACTGAACGTGGCCACACAACACACATCCTAGAACCCATGTAGGCTGTCAGCCTGACCTCCTACTAAAAAATGGGATACACACCAAGACAGATGGACTCGTTCAGAAAGGACATACACAAGTCGAACCATTGGAACGTCGTGGTCCGTCTCAGTGGACATACAGCGTTCGTGATCTGATCGTCATGTTCAAGTCGAAGGAAAAGGTGCGGCCGTGGGGAACTTGGTAAATTGTATTTTCGGATATACCGGTTAGTCTGGTGACCGATAGACCGGTGCCACGACCGTGATCGTACCGTGACCTGTCTAGCAAAACCCGCAGTATCACACCTAACTAGCCAAGGTGAGTAGTGTAGCCAACCTATGTAGGCTCTAACTACATAGTAGTCAGCTGAATGGACGTAAAACAGCGCATTTGCGATCTGGATAATCTCCGGCAGTCACACCACCCACCCCGACCCGTACTATGGACTTCGTTCTGGTGCCGTACCTACATTCTTCCATTCAAATGGCCATCACTGTCAGCATCTGTTATGGTATAGTACCAGGATCCTCGACATGAGGCGAGGCTGAAGCGAACAAGACCCTGCCACCCTCGAGTCTTAAACTTGTTATAAACGACTCTCTGCTGGCATAGCAGCGCTCTCACCCACTCTCATCTGCTTTGCTCAGCATCATGATCAACATCTACTATGGTCCCGTCGTCAATCCCAAAACATTGAGACACTATGATGCACTCCCTCAGTGCTTGATCGCCGTCGGGTGTGACGGTAATATTATCTGGGTCGAGGACGACATCGAAGCATCGGCCCTCTACAATACCATCACCGTGCGTGGATTGAATGATGGCGAATACAATCTCGTCGATTTCAGCAAAAATCCCGGCGAATTCATCATGCCTGGCTTGGTCGACACTCACGTCGTACGTGTTTCCACTCGTCGCGGCACCAAAGACTGACTACGGAATCCCATATTAGCACGCGTGCCAATTCCCTAACCTAGGCATGTATGTACAATCGACATACTCATTCAAACGTGTCTCGAATATGCGCTGACGTATTGTCCATCATCAGTGGTGGCGACTACGAACTTCTTGATTGGCTCTTCGAGTATGTTTTCCCGACAGAAGCCAAGTTTGGAGACCACAAGTATGCCAAGCGCGCGTACAACGACGTCATCGATCGTTCCATCGCATCCGGGGTGCGTGATTGTGTGCCTCGGTGTCCCGATCGGTGCTCATAGATGAAATAGACGACAACGAGCTGCTACTATAGTAGCTTGTACCTCGATACAACCATTCTCCTCGCGGACATTATCCACGAAAAAGGTAGCATCGAACGCTTCATGCATGCCGTGCAACATACTGAAAAATGTTATCCTAGGTCAGCGCGCGTTCGTTGGTGTGCGTTTGCCCCGTCATCAGCCCGGTATCCAATCAATGCTGACCTCCGATAGAAATGCAACATGGACTGGAACTGTCCTGGCTACTACATTGAAAGAACACCTGAAGACTCCCTCGAGGATACAAAGAAGCTCATTAAGCACATCCTAGGCTTGCCCCCCTCACGCGCCAACGAACCGCTCGTGCATCCCATCATCACCCCGCGTTTCGCCCTGTCCTGTAGTAATAAACTCCTTACCGAGCTCGGCAAACTCGCAGAACAATTGCCCCATGTCTCCATTCAAACTCACATCTCCGAAAACCGAAAGGAAGTTGAAGAAGCAATGAGACGCTTTGACGCTGAGTCCTACGCGGCTGTCTACGACCGATTCGGTCTCCTCCGTAATAACACGGTCCTTGGGCACGGGGTGTGGTTGACGGAAAAGGAGATGAAGTTGATCGCAAAGCGCGGGGCGGGAGTGGCGCACTGTCCGACGAGCAACTTTTATTTGAGTAGCGGGATGGCCAAGGTCGGGCTGTTATTAGATCACGGCATTAAGGTAGGGACGTCCTTTTTCGTCATGAGCGTTGATCGCTCATCGTCGTCACTATGCTATGTTTTCTTTTCGCAGGTGGGCCTCGGCACGGACGTAGGTGGTGGGTATAACCCATCGATCTTGTACACGGTTCAGATGGCGAGTACGGCGTCAAAGATGGTCGCCGTCCAGGCAAAACTGGACGAAGAGCGTCGTCAGCAGAGGCCCGCGCACACGTGCTGCAAGTATGATAAACACTGCAAGCGTGATAAACAGGGCAGACACGGCAAAGAGGACACATCTTCCGACATAGACTCGGACTCGGACTCGGACTCTGAGGCAGAGTCAGCGCGCCATCCCAATCACCACGAGGGACACCACCATCAGTCTAAACCCTGCCACGGCCATCCCCCTTTTGCCAACCAGAAGCTCCAAACCGAGACCCTCTTGTATCTTGCGACACTCGGCGGCGCGAACGTCTGCTGTCTCCAAGACAACATCGGGTCGTTCGAGGTCGGTAAGGCATTCGACGCGTTGCACGTCAGCCTCGACGACGCGTGCGGTAACCCAGCGGTGTGGGGCGCCGGAGTAGACGATAAGGAAAAGGAAAGGACGCCCAAGAATTTGAGGACATGGTTGGAGCGCTTTTTATTTACAGGGGATAATCGGAACATCAGAAGAGTTTGGGTGCAGGGGGTAGTGGTCGGGGGTGCGGACAACCATGTGCATGCGCGTGTGGACCGTGACGAGAATGAGGATTGAGTTTTGATGCGTGGTCAGAGGTTGGAGGGGGACTGACATTGAGGCCGAATCGAACGTCTTACGGGTATGATGTCCAGTGTTGTATAAGATGTTATGTTAGGCGGTCCTTTTTAAATGCGCGAGCGAATTCTGGGAGCTCTCGGGTTGGTATCTGGGAGCAACTCTTGGTAGGGGAACCTTTTGACGCGTAACGTCAAAACGCAAGATCTGACCGCCCGACAAAGGGAACGATTGATGAATGGGGTGTATCGACTGGCATAGATAAATACAGCCTATCGGAATAGCCAACGCGGCCGCGTAACAGCCAAGTGAACATCCAATATAAACCTACGAACCAAATCGCTCGACCATCTGCACACTACAACCAACCCGATACTGATCTCAAAGAAGCGAACGCGGATCAGGCACCTCTGACACGCTCACCCCTGCATCCGCCTCACTGTCATCATCACGAGCGATCCTACCCCGCTTTGTCTGTGCAGCAGCAAACAACCCGCAAACAAACTCCATCCCGCGTTTCCGAACCGCTTCCCGGTACGCCGCCGTGGGACTGCTCCATTTGGCAGACGAGAACCGCAGGGCAGGCGGTGCGTCTGGGCAACGATCGGTTTCAGTGAGCAGATCGACGTCGAGGGTACCTTCGCAAAAGAGCGTCATGGCACGTTCCAACTATTGATTCATAAGCACAAGAAGGAGACAGAAAAAACAAAATGATGCACCGCCGCAGAAGCAATAGCGATGACGCCCTCCCCACCCTTGCCGGCAGCCATTGCCCGCGTGTCCCACCCGGGCACATCCACGAACGCGGCGATATCACTAAGGTGCGTGATTGCTATAAGGATAAGAAGGAATTGAGAACGGAACATCTCCGTAGGCTCGGACGAGTCTGGGTCCTCGCGCAGGAATCGAAAATCAGTCGCGAGGAACTCGGCAGCAGAGTGGACGCGGTCGTCGTCGTCAAGCGAGGAGAAAAAGTGCAGCATCATCGCCAGCGCGGACGAGCCAAAGCTACACCGCCATTCATTGATGCGCTGCAGCGCCTATTTTATATATATCAGTACGTGGGGAGTAGTACCGGTAAAATAAAATGGCTTACAAGGGCAAAAACGGAACCTGCAGGGGTGACCATATATTTGACGTCGGGGTAAACAACGTTGAAGATGCGTTGTAATGCGGAAGCGAATTCATCTGTAGGGACATTCCAGACGTTCTTTTGCACGCTGTACCAGAGCATTGCGGTGGAGATGAAAGCATGAGACCAGCGTTGATCGCAAGGAATAGGTAGGTCCTTGGTCGTGTATTCAGATGATTTCTTGATAGCCTCACAATGGTAGCCTTCGTTGTCGACCCTTCGTCTTTGCGGAGGTTGCGGTAGTGCCGTGCAAGCGGAAGAGATATAATCTAGAGTAGGGTTCGGGAAGGCGAAGAGTAAGGGAGCTGAAGCATCTTCACGCTTGACCTTTTTCTTGGGTGGCAACGCAGAACGCTTAATCTTGACACCGACGGATGGCTAGTATAGCACGCAAAAGTAAGAGGCAGATCCTATATTTTTCCCCGAGATAAGCTTACCATTTCTTCGACTTGGCGAGCATCTCCTGGAACAGGTTCCTCAAGGCCGATATGCTCGTCTCTGTTTCCGTCTGACTCGATGTTGGCGTCGTCCATCTTGCGCTTTACAGCTCTTGGAGCTTTTCGATGCCATCGGGGGAGTGGCATGGCCAAGTTTGGACTGCAGTGGTCACTGTCACTATCCATGGCGGAGGACAGCTGGGATGCAAATCAGCAAACGTACTCTGTGTCGAGGAAAACTTACCATGTCCATTTCGGTTGTGTCCATCGAAGGCTCGTCATAATGGTCCAGTGCAATGTCCATAGCATCCTCGTAGCATGCAGGAAACGAGGTCTTGGAGAGCGAGAGCACATTCTGAGCCCCAGACTCACTGGCGGCATCACAACCGCCGCTAGATGGCAACGCTTGGCCAACAGTGGCAGACAAGTAAAGCGAAGGGGCATACAACGTTGAACTTGCTCTAGTCGTAGTACGAGGACTGTTGGCCGAGTCATCGGTCGCAGCGGCCACTCCATCGACCCACTTTTGGACTACACTGTTCAGCGGGGGTTTTTTGTCGCGAGTCCTGGTAGTGAGCGCGAGATCGAGGAAGAATAAGGTGCCTTCGGTGAGTGAAAACATGGTCCGATTCAGGTTGAGGTGGTAGGACCGTGTACGCGCGGTGGATGCTTTGGAGTCCGCAGCCCTAAACTGCTGGAGTCCTACTAGCCTTGTGCTCATCTCGCCTTCCAACTCAGTAGTTCACGGCGTCTGGATGAACCCGGATGCCGGTTAACCATTAGCGTGTGAACAGCGACACCCACTGCTCGTGCCAGGCATATTGAGGAATCAGGGACTGCTTACGCTGAAAAAAGGTTGAACGATACTGACTGTCGTAAACGGTGGTACGACAACGGCGGACCAGTATCTTTGCAATAAATTTGGGATAGCCGAGTCCTAGTCAGGGCCCAAAGTTTTCCTTGACGTGGATCGTGTCAGTCTGGTGGTGACGAGTTGGCACGACACTATCCCAGTCGGGTACATGACCGGTGACCGGCCAGATGAGGCCCGCTCAGCCGGGAAGCAGGAGAAGGGCACCAACGTCGGATGGAATCGGATCCGAATTCGTGTGATCAGCGTGATCACACTGCAGTGTCTCGTACGCGAGTGGCGGGTTGCCACAGTAACCTAAAGTTCCGGTCCCGCTTTCCAACGGAAACATCCGCCACCTGCCACGGCCTGCACATTCAAAGCGGCACTGATTCAAACCAACCTGAATGTCGGGCTATGTCTACGGTTCTATACAGCAAGTCTGTCGCTGACACGTTGCGCATTCAAAGTGGAACTCCTGTGGTTACTTTCCAACCAACATCGGGCTATGCATGTGCCCTTTTAAACTGTCCCGTCGGAATGTGTCCCTGATTGTGCCGCATTCAAGTTGTGTCGCAGTGATGCACAATTTCGACGTACTTTGCCCATGCGGTTAGACTCATAATCGTTGCGGCTATGCTGCGGCGATGTGTGTCCATGCGGAAAAAAGGAAAACAGAGCATGGAAATGTAGGTTCAGCCTGTCGTGTTCATTAGGTGACGGAGTTTCCTGAGTAGCTGCAGTGCTCAATGCGCTGCGGCTTCGATTGGCCATGCCCTTGATGCAATGGGATGCCTCGCCTCTTATAAGTACCAGTAGGTCTGTATCGCCGTTCAAGCGCCAACACACAATCGTACCTCGCCTGTACCACGATGAGGCTTCCCTTTGGGAAAACCAAGGACGCTCAGGCACAGGATGAGCCAGGCAGTCAAGGTATGTGGGGAACACGGTCTGGGTGGACCTCTGAAGTCCATGATCCGCGTTGTCCGTCTTCTTACTTTTCGTGCGCTAATATTAATTGTCGTTATCGTAGATGCACCTGCCGAAGCTTCTGCTTCGAGTCCAAAGCCGAAACTTGGTTTCTGGAAGTCGATCGACTGGAAGCTGATGGCTGCGTTGCTCTTTCCCGTGACACTGGAAACGCTCGATTATACGGGTATGTTCGTCGTTCTGATAGCACAATCACACCTGACAAAACCGCGCTTGCGTGACTTTTCTTGTAGTCGTCGCGACTGCACAGTCTCGAATTGCAGTCAGTATTACAGTACTTGCTGTCCACCCTCGTTGATTGACCTTCGTCTGCACGCAAAGTCCATCTTCAACGCGCTCCCTCTCCAAAGGTCAACTCTGTTGCTCACACTCTAAAACAATGCCTAACCCTCTGATCATTCATGCCAGCTACATCGGTACCTCGTACCTTCTCGCCTCTACCGTCTTCCTCCCCTTGTTTGCTTCCATCGCCGACATTTATGGACGCCATTTCGGGCTCCAGCTCTCATTGCTGTTCTTTCTGATCGGGAGTGCACTCAGCACTGGCGCGGTAAACATGCCCATGATCCTTGCTGGGAGAGGTATCGCCGGCATAGGCGCTGCAGGACTCCTCACTGTACGTTCGTTTCCTGTCGCACAAGTTACAGTGTGTCTGACGTTTGTTCTGGGGTACCATTCACTCGTTTACTCACTTGCGTACGCGCCACCTCTCCTTGTCCGCCACAGATCATTCGAACAGTCTTGTCCGACACGACGTCGCTCAACAAAAACAATTTCCAGCAATCCGCGCTATTCTTGCTCTATGCAGTTGGTTTCAGCGTCGGGCCCGTGATTGGCGGGCTTTTGGTCACAGTTAACTTTCGTTGGGTGTTTGCCATCAAGTGAGACAACTTCGTCCAACGGTGATGTTCATCGTGCTGATCCGTGTTCGCTCAGCTTGCCATGCACCACGCTCGCGATGATCCTCTGCTTTCTCTTTCTCCGCAACCGATCACGCGTGCCCGGCGCCAACGACGACAAGGAACTCCAATCTGAAACCCCGAGCCCTCGGGACACCGTGGATACTTGGATCTCTAAGCTCGCCCTGATCGACTGGGTTGGTACCTTTCTGTTCGTCAGCGGTGGTATTCTCGTCTTGCTCGCGCTTAATTGGGGACCGGACGACAACTGGAAGAGTGCACGCGTAATCGTCAATCTCATCCTCGGTGTGCTCCTGATCGTCCTCTGCCTTCTCTGGGAGATACTCCTCGAGCATCGCCCGCCGACACCCTCGTCCAGTGGCACTCATAAATTCGAGCATGTCCACATGAGGTACACAGGCATCTTCCGCGCTCGCCCGATGCTCCCGATCGAACTGTTCACTTCGTATGACATGTGCGTGGTGCAATACGGCTCGTTCATCTCGGGCATCGTCATGTTTGTCATGTTTTATTTCGTGGCAATCTTTGCGACGGTGGTGACTGGGCTTCCGCCTGCTCAGGCTGGGATCCAGTTGCTTTATTTCGCGCCGGGTCTCGTGCGTGTCCGCCTCTGTTGTGTAGGTGTTTGTCGCTGATGGGTCCCCTGTGATGGTCAGGGTGCAGGGAGTCTACTCTCGATTCGGATCATCAAGTTGCTCAGACAGGTCAGTGTGATGGAGGTATGGTTGTGAAAGAGATTAGCGCTTACGTGTATTGGCATAGCCCATTTATCCCATCGTGCTCGGCAACGCCATCATGACCGTCGGTGTGGGGCTGATCCAACTGGCTATGGAGCATAACATACAAGGCCAAGTGAACGGGTAAGCCACACCCGCCTTTCTTGTTCCCGTGTCCTGACCTCGCTGCCCACAGCTTCATGGCGATGGTTGGCGTTGGTGTGGGTCTGACCGCTGGCCCGCTGGTGATTCACGCACGATTCACGAAGCCGAACCATGTGGCCATTACGAACGCTATGCTGTTATTTGTCCGTCTATCCTCGTTACTGTTCTCTATCCACTCATTTTTTTCTAGTTCCGAGCGTTCGGAGGCACCGTCGGCCTCGCACAATGCTTCACTATTCTCAGCGCTAAAGTAGACGCGTACATCAGCTCGCAAATTCCACACCTCGTCGAGACGCTTTCCCCGTCCGACCTCGCCGCTCTCGTGTCCTTGCTCGACAACGGCGGGCTCACGTCTCTGACGAGTCTGACTGGGTTGCCGAGTGCGGTGCAGAGCGTAGTGAGGGATGCGTTTCGGGATGGTGTGAGGTGGGGTTTTCTGTCATTGATACCTTGGTTGGGGGTTGGGTGTTTGATGTCGTTGTTTTTGAGTCGGATCAAGGATTCGGATAAGGAGGAAGGGGCGGAGGCGGAGATGAATCCCCGGACGGGAGAGGATACCGAAGCTGCAGCGGAGGTCTCGTAGTGGTGAGATGTGTTGATTTTCTCTGGTCGAGAGAGGACACGGTACCGATTGGTAACGATTATTTATACTGATGCATCCGATACCCAGTCGTTTCACCATGAACGTACACTATCATATCTACCGTAATACTCTGGTAATTGTATGCTGTCTTCAAGATGATCCACTCTCCGGGCTCCGGCGAATCAGTTCCATGCAGCATCCTTCGGAAATACAACGCAGCATTTCGTACGAACCATGGCTTTACGCACACCCATGGATGCACCACTTGTCGATAATCGACACCACCTCATCAAACTGGGCCTTTTGTTCCTCTGACGGACGCGGAATCTCCCAGTGGTCCCGAATGGCATCTATCATTTCTTCCGGGCTGGTCACCTGCATGATGCTCGCGTCCCGGCCATACAGATCCTGTGTGCCACCTAGGGGATTTAGGAACAGCCTCGGGAAATCACGCAAGAGCGCCCAGAATCTGGCGATCGAGTCGATGTGGTCCGCCACCTTGAGCTCTTGCGTCTTGGGAGGGGGTTCGACGGCGGCAGCGGCGAAGACGGTGAAGACGTCGCTTTTGGTGTAGCGCTTCACGGTGATACTTTGGCGGGGTTGAGAAATGCCTGTCGTGGAGAAGAGGATGAGTCGTGGCATGGTACTAAGGATGAGGAGGAGTGCTTGCCTTTGCGGAGGATGAAGTGGAACTCGTCGGGGATGGTCTGAGACATGCTGGGCGATGCAGTTGGATGAGTCGATGCATCATATGTACCCGGGTATACACCGTGTACTTTATATTCCCGTGGTCGCTGTACCTGGCCGGCAGACAGGTTTCATGTGAATGTAGACTTGGCTTATTTGGCGCTGTTTCGACTTTGCCTCGACTCAACATGTATCATAGAAATCGTTTGGTGTCTCTCCGCTCCTGTTCTATGCCTCCGAACTCGAAGGACACGCTGCAGAACACTGTCAGCACCCTACTGGCAAGTGAAAACGGATGGCGACAACGTCCCGCTGCCGTCATTCCAGTTGAAACTTTAATTTAGTGACCAAGAATCAGGATAGGTAATGCATTAACGATCTCTCGGCCCTTGTCCTCATGAAAGATATCTGCAGCCCTGTTCGACATTTGTGCAATCGCAGGTCTTCCAGAATCTGGCACAACGCATGTGCAGGCTACATGAGACTCAGCCCCCGTAACTTATCATCTACCCGTAACGCGCGACTGATGTACACTCTCAGCGTCCCATTCACGAGGAAATGGCGCCAGTTGTCCAATAAACCATTGGTGAATTAGTAGAATCTCGATTTTCGTAGAACTCGTGGTTGAAACGTTGACCACTTGGAAGAACGGGAGGGAGGGATAGGCTCCATGATACCCATTTGTTTCTCATGTCTCCTGTGCACAGCAAATCAAACCAATGAAGCACTACCGCGAGTCTCCAGAATGCTTCAAGGGCGGTGGTATACAACATGATACACACGCCAAATACTAAGCTTACACTCATAAGCACAAGTCGAAAGAAAACGTCAACGATGGCTTATATGTGCACCCTTTACGCGCCCAACTTCTCAATGATCGTCACCGCCTCACCAAACTGGACCTTCTGCTCCTCCGTCGGAGGCGAGATCCCATGCCCTGCAGCCGCCCCCGACCGGTGGAGATCCACAAAGGCACTGGGATCTGTCGCATGTATGATGCTGATGTTCCGACTGTACAGATCCTCTGCGCCGGGATACTGCGTCGGGAGATCATGCAGGAGGTTTTGGAGTCTCGCGATTGACTCGGCGTGATCTGCCAACTTGAGCTCTTGCGTCTTGGGGGGACCAAGAGAGGGAGTACCATGGGCACGGAGCTCGGTGGAGACTGTAAAGACATCGCTCTTGGTGGTGCGGGCGATGACGTAGCGGGCGTCCGGTGTAGGCGGGGCAAAGCCACCTTGGATACCTGCAGCGAAAAGACTTACTGTGCTGGACGTGGACAGGAAGAAGAGTGGCTTGCCTTTCTGCAGGATGATCTTGAAATTGTCTGTGATTGTGGACATGGTGGTCTGTTGTAGAGACGGGTCGGATGAGGGAGTGTACCGTTTCTGTCGCTGGTAGAGGCAGTGCAGTACGATTGCGACATATGACAGTCGCGATATGGAACATTAGGAGGAAACTACAATCGAACCAATCCGTATCGGAACCAGTGTTCAGATACCATCTATTTCCGTCGTGCTCGTACAACAATCTTTCCGAATAAGTCGACGTTCGTTCAACATCTGGAGGCGAAATTAACCCCGTGGTGAGCCCCACTTTTCAAGAATTGCCAGCGCTTCATCAAACTTGGCCTTTTGCTCCTCCGTTGGATGCGGCACCTGTGGCGCATTCGATCCCGATAGATGCAGATCCGCCAAGCATGCATGTGTAGTCCGTCACATGCACGACGCTCGTGTCCCGGCCATACAGATCCTCTACCCCACAGTACTGCGTCGGTATCTCAGTCATAACCTGACGATGGAGTCGTGGTGGTCCGTGATCTGGAGCTTTCGGGTTATGATGGGCTTGAGCCAGTCCTCCCCTCCAGGACGGACTTTGGTGGATATCACTCCCCGTGGCGCGGGTGACGAAGTAGCGGGCACGGGAACCGCCCTCAATGCCTGAACAAGGGGTGAGTATGATGGTGCAGAAAGAGAAGAGCGGGGCTTGCCTTTCTGCATTACGATGTTGAAAGTTTCAGTGACGGTGGACTCGGACATGATGAGTAGTCGCTGAGACTGGATACACAGGATCAGATAGTGGAGCGCTCACTCTCCCTGGAGGCGGTTCGCTGTCCAATATGCGACATCATCGCTACTTATGTATATCCGAGGTGAGGGTGTGTCCAGTCATTTCATTTGTACTGTTTGTCCTACGGATGTCTTGGGAAGACAATGCGGTGTCTCTGCATTATCAGTGCCATTTTGACACCAATAAGTCGACGGGGTTGTCTGGGTGATCAATCAGCGGTGGGGTCAGCGACGTTTCTATATCTTGAAATCACTTCCTCGATGTCACCCAGCTCCCCGAGGCGCTTGAAACGAGCTTCCATGGGATTCCAAATGCTGTTCAAAAAAAGTGGACTTGTCGGGGTCAACATCCGTCAGAGACGTGAGTCCGGCGCTTCAAGCTTCAAGTTGTACGGCGCGCTGCAACACGTGTCAGTTGGTAAACTTGAAGCAGGGTATGAAAACCCACAGTGAGAGCAGTAGACCTCTTCCAACATTGTTTTTCAGAGCGTGAGCAATAACAGAGATGACAAAGCGCCTCAGGTCTGCGCACGGAGCAAGTTGTTGCAGGCTGAACACAACGCTGTCTTCGAGTCGTTAGTCGCAGATCCCAACCAAGCTAGGCAGTTACACACCACATTTGTACGTATGCAACACGCGAGCATCTGATCAGCCCACCAACAATCTCGCTCGATTGAAGATCACAGCGATATCGAGGGATTTCCATCAATCCTGGGATCCACCATAGCAAACATATTGTCCACACATCCTGTATGAGCGATACATGTTGTATGGACAACATCTTTGCTACAGTACAGCACCCGCCGACCACTAGTAGTGGCAGGAGGCCCACTGATACTAAGGAACAATTCCGAGTCAAACGTACTAGGATCAACAGTTGCAGACACAGCAAAGAGATCTCCGCACCTAAGGGCTCATCTCGTCTCGCTAACAAGTCTCGAAGAGCGGACGAAACGACGGTGAAACGTGCCGTGTGAATGTATCAGCCACACACACAGCCATGCCCAGCGCAAGCTTCCGGAACGTAGATAGGAACTACTCGGGATACAGCTTGATGCACGTTCCTTCGGCGGGAGGACGTAGTGCGAGAGACAGTTCTGAGTGTCGCAAGGGAAAACACACGAGGTCAAAGCCGGGTCAAACCATGCCTTGAAGCTTGTTCCAGATCTAGGATTTAACAATTCCCACGGGAGAAGGTAGAATACAGTGTGCTGGCTCACCGGTACCATGTGTATTGTAGGGCGGACATATTACATCGTTATACGGCGGTATCCAAGAAAAATAAAGAGCGGGGTGAGGGGGAAAAAAGTGTGGACGAATAACATCGTCGAGCACAAGCATTCCAAAAACGAGCGTGCAAAAAAGTACCTCATAAGTCACGGTATCCTCTGGGTAACAATAAGTCAAGGTATCATCAAGGTATCACCACGTGCAAAAAGAAAGTAAAAGGGATGGTACGTTTCGCTAACCCCCTCGTGTCAGCGTCAATCCTCGACGTAAAACGCGTGGATCAAGGATTGAAATCATATTAAGAAAGCACAAGATCTGCGTCGTACACCATCAGCCCAAACCCGACACCCAGACAACACCATGAAAACGGCGCCACGCACCAAAACAATTGTTCAACTAGTCCACTTCAATAGTCCCTTGAGTACCGCCTTGAATCTGGACTCCCTGTTCACAGCCTTGCGTTTCGTCGAGCGGTCACCCTCAACATCATGGAAATGGGCGTCGACACTCCCCTCGCGCGCACGCATCGCTTTGGCGTCCTCGATAAACTTGAGCGCAGCGTCACCCGTACCGGCAGGTGCCGTCTGTGGCCGACGCCGCTTCCTCACCTTGGGTGGCGCCGGCACTGGCGTTGACGACGGCGAGGTGATTTTCGTCATCGTTATTATCAACTTGTCATTCGTCGCCATTTCCAGTGTCCTCGGCTTCGTCGATGTCGACGGGGACATCGTGACAGGACCCCCGTTGGCATTGACGTGCATGCGATTCTGATTCTGATTCTGCGGAACAGTGACACTGACAGCGGCTGCGGCAGGCACATGCACTGACACATGCCGCTCGCTCTTTCGTCCAACCACATACCCAGCACTCCCCACTCTCGTATTTCTTCCATCAGACGACGGCGTCCCCAAGGTCGACGCGGAGATCGTGACGAGAGGGACTGTAAACATGGGATGCATTTCCTCCACATCTGGTTCCCGCGTCGGGGAGGAGCGTGTAGGCGACGTCGACCGATGCCCACACAATGCACACGCGTGGTTGTGCACATCTCCATCCTCGCCCTGCAATCCTGACAACACTCGATCCCGTTTGTCGCCCGCAACCGGCGACGGCGACTCTGAACGTGACGACGAAGAGCACGAAGTAGTCGAAGCAGGAACGGTGCTGAACGACACGTACGACCCCGACGTCTCTGTGGCGGTCGTCAGCGTCGAGTTTGACGTACCCGGACGCGATCCAGGGCGTGTGCTTGGGCTTGGGCGTAAATACCGATCGTCTTCCTCAGAAATGTCCCCCCAACCAGCACCAGCACGCGCCAATGGACTCTGTTCATGCATCCGATGCATACACATCCTCGACGTCCTGCCTCTTCCAGGTGTATCTTCCAAATCATCCTCGGAAGTGTCTGTAAACGATTCCTTGAGAGCAGAGGGACGGGGAACAAAGTTTTCTCCACCCCCAATGCCACGGACGAAGGAAGGGGTACGAAGAGCGCTCGAGGACGTTGACGTGCTCCCATTGGTGATCAAACTCGGCGTCGAGTTACCTCTGCTATCCCATTCGCTCCGCAACGGTACACCCGCGGTTTCCTTCTCCTGTGCATTTAACCGTCGCAACATTGGCACTGACGATTTCGTACCCCGCCCAGAACCAGGCAGCCCACCCGAAGACGCCAGCGTGGTGAGATCGAGCAGTACTGGCGATGGGGGGACAAGAGTACTCTGACTTCCCTCTGTGATCGTACGAATGCTGGTCGAGGTGCTGTCGGTACCGCTCTCGATGCTTTTCGCATTGCTCTTTTCACCTTTGGTGTTCTGATCTAAACTGAGGTCGACAGTGGGAGGTGCGTTATTAGATTTCTCGCGTTTGGGACGGTGAAAGGTGGGTGAAGAGAAGAACGAAAAGGTATATCGACGTGATTTGCGAGGGGTCGCTAATGACACTGAATGGAGATCCGGACTTGAGGTTGCCTCTGGCCCGGACGCCGGTGGATTGGAAGATGTTTTCTTGGCGGGACGGTTGTGGTTGAGTTTGAATTCGACGTGGGCCGACCCATTTGCGATGGGGGACAGTGAACGGGGAACAGGCGCGGAAGCGGCGAGATCACTAGGGTGGACAAGGTCCTTGGTTGGCGTTGACGTAGCTCTCTCGCCTGAAATTGCCCCAGAGCCAGCACCGACCACAGATCCCTTCGATTTCCACGGTAACAACGACGCTCGACGTTCTTGAGCCCGTGCTTGCACTTCTGTCTGTGGTCTCACCTCCTTGACCGTAGCAGGCGCAGGTCCCAACACCGGCGCCGACCCACGTGCCAATACTGGACGTGATTTGGTCAATTTCCGTTGACGAGGCACTGGCGGTGGCGACACCTCGACAGTATCCGAGATACGCACTACCCGCACGTTGCGTTTGCCCTTGCGCCCATCGTCCAATGCGGCGTCCGGATCCCCATCAACATCGGGATGGACAGTTTCAATGCCTGTACGGTCGAGCGTGGAGGAGAGGTCCTCAAGACTTTGGGTGTGTGGGATGGACGGGTGCTGACCACCCCCATCCGCATGTCCATTCCCTTTCCCACCCGTCACCTGACCCTGCTCTTCCTCTGATTCGACCACGTCATAGAATAGCGTGTGGCCACTTGCGTGGGATGCCACTGAGAGGCGATTGGCCACGTCGGTCTGAGAGTGGCCAGAGAGACGGTTCATAGCTTCTAGCAGGCTCAGTCGTGCGCCGTTAGAGAGACGGTCTGGATAGGATTTGCGGCGGAGTGGACGGGGACGTGGACGGGCAGGTGGGACCGCCTTGGTTGCGTTTGGGTCGTCTGTAAGGGACGAGGGTGCGTCTGCACCTTGGGGTGGAAAATTGTCGTCTGAAGTGGAAGCCAAAGAAAAAAAGGTGCCAGCGGAGGATTTGGGTGAGATGGGTGGATGGGCCGCGAGAGGCGAGGATCGGGGTGGCGTGTTTGGACGCGAGCGGGGTCGTTTCTGTTTGGGGGATGAGGGACGTGGAGACATGGAGGTTTGTAGAAGAGGTTTGCAAGGAAGGTGGTCGACCTGATGCTGCGGTTGGCTTCGGCGATCAGGGCTGTGATCACTAGATGATGAAGGGGCCAGATTAACATCTTCTGAAGGTGGTAAAATCTTGACTACTGGGACACCATTGGGACTCTGGGATGTCGGTAGAGCGTTATCAGCAAAGCTGACGTGATTCGATGTTGTTGGAGCCTCTTTCTCCTTGCCTCTTCCAAAGGACTCCCTGGCTTTTTGCTTGCGATATTCTTTGGCGCTGAGCGGCATGATGACTGTGGGCGAGGCCATGGCGAGCCTCGAGAATTTGGGTGTCTCTGCGGGACCAAAGGGAGACGATGACATCCAATTGGAAGTAGGGTCACGTGATTTTGAAAGAGTTTGTTCGGTGTTAGATTCGGGCTCTGGTGCAGTCCGAGGCCGTGGAGACGTTCGTGAATATGCCTGAGGTATCGTTTGGGATGGTTTTATGGGATGGACGGGGAACGACTCTGAACGCGACTGGTTATGGGAGACAGTGCGGGCGCGCGGCGGAGGTGTGACGGACACATCGCTGACTTTCTTGGGCGGAGCAAAGTCGTCCTGAGCCAAGGATGTGCGACGCCTCCATGATTTCGACAAGCGAGCCGGACGATTTGAATGAGTCTGGGAACTTGGGTGACCCTGGGATGACGACGTCCCATGGGCGTTTGTAGTGGCAAGCAGAGAAATCGAGGACGTGCTTGCCTCGCCATCGGCCAGCACTAACGCCGACGCCGAGCCACTTGTATTCCTCGACCCGTACCCCGAGGCAGCAAGAGAACCTGTCTGGGATGCGATTGACGATGAGGACGGTGAACGGGTGTACGAGAGCTCTCGGACACGGTCAAGACCGAGGTGTTCGTTTTCGTACGACTCTTCGGAGGACTCTGGGATGACGGGAGGCAGAGTCGAAAAGGCGAGAGCGGCGAGCGGCGACGAACGCCACGGGCGGGTATGCGTTAGCCCGCTACTTGGGGGCGGCCACGCCGTGGTAGCGCCGCGCACAGTGCGGGCCTGCGTTTGGGTGGCGGGTATCAGATGAGTAAAGGCCTCGTAACAGCCGGGACGAGTAGGAACTTGCCTGTGCGGGTACAACGGTCGACGTGACTTGCACTATGGCCATCGCGAACGCTCAACGCTGGCGCAGTGGACCACCGGAAACAAAGAAAGAATAGGTAAGTTGGAACCCCAAATCTTGATAAATGTACTCTGCTATCTTGCAGGGAAGAACGGAACCCTGAAAAAAGCCCAAGCGAGGGATAACCCGACAAGATGAACGCGCGAATTCCGGACTGCCTTAAGGCAGATCAGCGGTACATTGTACCTGAAACTAAACCAGATCCACCAGAATTTCTCAGCATCCCCTCACCCAGTCAGCGTGTCTGACCGACTAAAATGCAGATATTACCGTCTACCCTTTGTTCAAATGATTTCTTGTCAGAGATTGCCTGGGAGCGCCTAGGCCGCTAATTTCAGAGGAGTGAGACTCATCTCGTTACCCGCATTTGATTCTCTCACCAGTCGACCGCCTCCGAGTCAACCCGACCCCCCCACGGTACAGCGCCGCGGCCATGCGGAGCAACGTCGTACTGATGATGATGCTTTGCCTTAGATCCTCTGCTGAATGAACCCAGCACCTTTCAACGATCCGCATCGCGACTTTCACCGCTCTCATTCCGTTTAATTCGTCCCTGAAATTCAGACAATAGCTTGGCCTTTGTCACGGTCCAGAGCTCGCTGTCACCCCAGCCTGCTCTATGCCAGGAACAGCGTTATGTCGGGCGTACGGCATCCTGACGAGGCCTAGCATTTGTTTTACCAGCGCTGCGCAGCGCTCGTCTCTTACCGGAACTACGGGCTGCTATCTTGTACACATGAGGTCCTCCATCCACAGTATAGATCGGCATGTCACATGGGTACGGCGACACATAAGTACCGAGATGTTAGTTACTCCAGCCCGTGCTCAACGCACATCAAGAGCCGGGGGCCGGCACTGTGGTTAACCCCTGAGGCTGTCCCGCCCTTTGTGACACATACCAATATCGACCCCTGGACTTGCAGCAAAGCTTGTGCGTTGTTGGTCCTGCAATCCTTGCAATGGTAATGCTGACGATGTTCTGTCTTCCAGCATCACCACGAGTAGGTCGTCGTGTCAGACATGGTCTCGAAGTTCCTGTGACTTCGGGGAGACTTTGCCGTATATTACTTTTAAACGCGCTTAACATAAACGATGTGGCAAGCCTCGTGCCAATCTGCAACCACAGGGTGATGGTATTGGTAGTTCCTGAATGGCCGCCATCGCAGTTCTCATCGTTCGCGAAGATGACAGGATTGTACGCGGTCGGCAACACGGGTCCGTTGCAGCCACCTTAGAACAACCACGTTCCGGTGACAAATTCAAAGGGCAGAGTCGACCAGAGTCCAAAGGTGTAACCAAATGTTTTCATTATCTAACTTCATTGATGCATTTTTGCTTCTGTCCCCGGAGTTCATTATATATAGAGGCGCCCCACTACACGTGGAACAGAGCTTACACCGCCCTGATGTATTTGCATGTACATATTCCTAGAACATTCCCAAGGTATTATTAGAGCCTGCGGTATGTCAAGGTCACGATGGTCGCAACGGATCAAAATTTGCACAGCAAGGTTTTTGACGTGTGGATAGCAGTTGTTCCAACGGGTACCTATCAAATCTACTATTTAAGTCTTTACAGACCCTGCCAAGTTTTTTTTTCCTATCGAATCAGCTCGGGAGTAACTCGGAACCGAGAATTCAGAGCGTATCAGTGATGTTACCCCGCTTGCCAAAGTAACCCTCTGAGCAATCCTCGACACACCGTTTCCAGATAACATCCGCAACAACATTGGGATGTGTTGCCAGCATCTAAAGGACCGCGTCCCTTCCGGTCAGCGAGGAGATACGAGTTACACTTGCCGAAGCTAAGTACATACTATATGTCCTAACCAGCGCCGCGCTTGCGAAATTCAATATTCCTCCGGAAGCGACGTGGAACGCCTCTCGCCGATGAAGTTGCTGTATGCGATGTGTACCAAAAATCCTTCAAAAGATCCTGTATACACATTCTGCAGCTGGTAATGGTCGAAAGCCGTACGTCTGCTCTCATCGAGCTAAGATGGGGTCGTCCCTGTTAAAAAACGGACGGTCGTCGTATTCTTGCCGCTTGATAATCCCAGATCTCGCGCAGCAGAGAGTTTAAGAAAAAACGAAAATGTTAACTCAAGCCTCTCTCCCCTACGAGTGTGGCTCGCTCAAACAAAGGCAATGATGAAATTACCAGGATCCGACATGAGTTGCTACTGCAAGGAGATAAAGAATGAACAATCGACTCACAGCGTAGAGCTCCCCGTGGAATGCCCTACAAGGGACAATCCGAGCTTCGAGAAATCAACACCCACACCAGTACGTAGTCCTTGAGAACGTATGCACACTTCGAGATGGTCCTCCCATGAAACCGTTCCAAAAGAATGAATTCAATATTCACCGCCGTCACTGAAATGAACGATGAAGCTTACATATATCGTATCCCCCAACAGAGGATTTTGTTGAGTATGACACTGGCAGGTCCATCGACGGCTTGCCTCATAGACCTCTGGGCCCCAGACTAGATCCTATGCTAGTTCATTTTCATATGGCCGCAGGGCATCGACAAGCTCTCCGGGCTGTATTCTCTTGACCGCTGGTGCCGCTTGGACTATGGAAAAATAACCCTTGCCAGTCGTTGTGGTTGTAATTGACGCATTGTTGTGGCTGTCAAAAGCGTACTACTGTACTAGTACTAAGTTCAAACCTAGTACATACTACGTCGTTTGCCAACAACTAATTAGTCCAACACACGACCTCATGTCCAGTCCACACCAGAAAATGGTCATCGTGGTCCCAAACGAGCTCGAGCAGAAGAAAAAAAGACAAACTCTCGAACGGGCAAAGGCCAACCACGTGTGTCTCTTCTTTTTTGCCCCCGCAATCTGTTCACCGTCACTACACCATGCCAGCTCTCGAAGCAGCTCCAAATGCGTCTTCAATATGCCAAACTCAAGGTTGAGCACGGCTGGGTGCGTTGTCAGCCGTTCGTCTTATTTGATCTATGTCGTCGTGCTCACTGTTGTGCACGGGCCAGCAACGACAAAACCTCAACGAGGTCGAAAACCTCTACTTTCATCATTCCCACCAACGGAGCATGCGACAGGGTGCGGGGCAGAGAGCTCACTACGCGATGGTGACCTATCCACCTGGCAGCGCCTCTACGCCTGCCTCTACGCATGCCGTCCATTCTCCAGCACCGTCAGGGATGGCTGATCAAACGGTGGGCTCATCCTCGTTGACCAACGACGCTTCTTCGTCTGGTTCTGTCTCTCCGCCTTCCCAATCACCATTAGAACACACATCCAATGCGGACGGTCCGCCTTTATCACAGCCCCAGCCATGCCCTGCTGGCCAGACGTCCATGCCAATGGTACCCCCGTCAACCATGACGAACCGACCGCTATCTGCATTGGACCTGTCCGATCCAAATATACTGGCGCGTCTGGCACAATTACAGGCACAAGTCCAGTTACCGTTGCAGTCTCAGGCCCAAGCACTGACCTTGTCCCGTCACCCATCTACGATCATCCCTCCGCCCTCATCCACGTCCGCATCCGCCTCTCAGTCCACGCTAGTTCCTGTCCCAGTCCCCACCCCCATCCCCGCCCCTGGTATTTTTTCGTCTCATGTCCAGTTCTCACAACCGCCCACCAGTCATCCACAGGCGGGCTTCACCCTCTCCTTCTTTGCGCCTCAACCCCTCGGCACGCCAACGCCCGGTTCTGTACCTCTCTTCTCCATCCCTGCATCTACAGCAAACAACAACAATCCCACCGTCGCATCCCAAACCGCCCTCATATCCACTTCGACTACCGCCCCCATACTTACCGCGTCCATACCCACAACAACACCTATTGCCCCTTCTGCACTCACCTACGACTCTTTTTGGTCCACACACGCCTCTTCCACAGGTCCTACACGTGCCCTCTACCGTACTCACACCGGGTTCACTGCGAGCGCAACACCAGGAGGCAACGTGGCCATGTTGACACCCGGTGGCAACGCAGCAGTTATGACCGCCGAGGGGGTCTACGTGGGCGGGGGCAGCAAGTAGGGATGGGCAAGTACGTGGATTAGGGAGACGGTTTGTGGGGTAAAACTGGGCCGCATTCATTTATGGATTAATCTGATCATACGCACATCTACCACTACATATTAATGACTCGCATGACATTCTATAATTCAACTACTTTTAAACGTCTGCAGATGGCGAGGCCAGGAATGGATCGCCATCAATACGTGAGATTGCCAAAGTTCCACAATATGAGTGAAAAAAGTGACTCTTAGCCCTTTGACACACAAGAACCAAAACAGAATGCAACCAACTGACTACAACCCGCATCCATATCCCTCGACACTATCCAATCACGAGAGGATACATGTCGACGGTGGGCACTGGCCGCGATCCATCTGGCTCAGGCTGTCACACGATGTCATCACAGTATCAAACTTCGCCATGTCTCTAGAATGCATGCTTATCCCGCACCACTACAACAAGGTTCAGCAATCTGTTTCACTAGACGTGTGGCTTGGACTCGGTGCTGGTGTCACTGGTTCGGTGGTGACATCATCTGGAGGAGTAACCATGGTTCCTAGCGCTGTCGTTAGCTGCAAATGCAAAACTTGAAAGATCGTAGATCGTCAGCGACTTGGACTCGACTGAAATTCAGCATCGGCGTACACTCACAATGACCATGCATAGTTGAATCATTGCTAACCCGATAACGTTGCGAGCGACGGGTCCGGCCACCTCACTGTGTCTCGTCGTGTACTACAATGCTAGTGTTTGGAAGTCATTAGAGCCATCGGTTGGCAAGGTCGGAAATAGTAGCAGCATCCGGTTCTGCCGGTCGTCACCTCGCCTGAGGGATGCAACGTGCGCATCGTCAGCGCAGACACGTTCGACAACGGGAATGCTTACCGCGGTGCTCACATCGAAATCAGGCTCCGTGGAACATCAAGTCGGCGTCTACTGCATGGCATTCTGCGGTGCGCTGCCCAGCCCAACAGTCTACAGTGAGGATAAGACAACGAGTCTTGAGTCGAAAAAGACTCTGCCAGGCGCCATGATAGCCTGAGGGGGCTAATCTGCGTGAAGGTGATAGGCCTCCTTTGTATGTCCGTCGAGTTGCTGTTTGGAATTCAATATTCAGTACTGCAGTACTCAGTACTCATCTGGGGCGCGTACTGGCAGAGGCTAGACTAATGCCTGCATTCCTGGTCCGTGTGGCGGTCCGTGTATCCATGCCGAGGGGAACAATCTGCACTCACCTCAGCTGCGCCTAAATCTCGTGTAGGAGACGCTGCCCACGCGCATCCGGAACGAACGTGTGAGATAGAACTGCGTTTCGTCACACCGAATTAATTTCAAGGCAGAAGAATGCTGTTCTCACCCTCAGCTCAGTGCTCACGGTCACCCTGACAAAGCTCCCCGTCTGAACAGCCTCGCCGGGCAATTGCTTGCTTTCTCGTTTCTGACCTCGAGGAAGCAATTTCAAGGTATAAGGTTGCTGCTAGACATCACCGTCCTTCAAGTTCATCTCAACAAACAAGTTCTCTTACTGACCTGCCTCGCCGACTCCTTCAAGGTTCGTTTTCAGTGTCTCGGAGAGCTGAGTAACCTCGTGGAGGCAATTACTATCACCTACCACCCTTTCGGCACCTACCACCTTTTCGGCACTCTACAGAATATACAACTTTTTCACTAGGTTACTTAACACATCTTTGTTCCTGTGTTATCCTTATAGTCTCCAAGAGTGGCTGTTGAGATCGAGAAGTTGACCTTGTCACGCTGAATGTCACTCGCCGAACAGATGCCGAGCAGAGCCTCAAACCTACAAGACCCGGATGGTACTTGTTGTCAAAAAACTCAACGATGGGGCCTACAAGACCATATTTAATATTACTAGTAGTGCATACCCAATAGTATATACATTCGTGATCAACGTTGTGCACGATGTGTCGAGAAGTTGAGTCCACCTCTAGCTTAGCGCTTGTTCGGGCGGAGTTTGAAACAAGCACTGTGACAATCCGTGACTCTTCGTGACAAAGTGTGGTAGGTACCCTTTATTCGCATGACGCTTCCGCCTCAGTCGGTCCTATTCACGTTCGGCTTTGTGCATGGTCTCCTTCCTCAACTTGCAATGATGGATCGGCCTTCTCCCTTACACAACGTAATTCTGGACTCGCTCAAGATGTGTTGCGGAAGGCAGCGGCGGCAGGTATTGGGCTAGGCCTCCTGGGAATCCCCGTGGAGCGGCTCGAGCAAGGCTGCTCGATCGTTTGGGGAGCACTTTTTCAGCTTCGCAGCTCTTTTGAAGAGTTGTCTGTCCATCTAGATCATGCTCGTACACTACGGGAATTGTCTATTGCATCGGAAAATGCTAGTCCCACCCGCGCAAAATCCTTGTCCTCACTCTGGGAGCAAGCCAATGATGCAGAGTAAGACATCGTGCCCCTGCGATCGCCCGAGATAAACGGGATTCCTGCTCCGCAAAGAATCCTCTCAACTCCGTGCTTCAGCACAGTCCGAACCGCTTGTCCTACTCAATGCTGCAAAAGGTCGCTGCGATGCTCCTTGCAGACGGGGATCATGTAACTTATGTCCCACTTTCTAATTTCGCTTTCAGGCAATTTGCTGATCTTCAGTCCATGCTGAAGAGCTTTAAATGTTCATCATGCGCGTGCCATACGCTTTGACGAAAGGGACGGGAAAATAGAACCACATGACGGCGTCGGCTGGGAATGCATCGTCAAACTGGATGCCTCGGCGTTCTCAGTTCGTGATGTTATGTTACACGGCTCAGAATTTATAGCTCATTTATTCATCTGTCTTTCCGAACAGACTCCAGGCTGGGGACCTATCGCGCATTTTTGGTGTCCGACTCGCCGCCCATTCGCGTTTCATGCAACAGGCTTCTATGATGAGGACCCCGGACATAAAGTATCTGATTTCGTCATACGTCCCTACGAGGAACTGTTTCAGAATGGCACAAGGCCGGATCATCGGGAAGCTGCGCGAGCGCTCCACGAAGCTGTTTTACGCCTTCGAGATAGCGGCGTGCCGTTCGTCGAACGACTTCCGTTCATCCATGTAGGTCTTTGAGCGTTCAGGTGTGTGTATGTGTGTCATATCCAATGTCCATGCTAGTGGTTTTTAGTTTGAGGAGTATTCGCCGGCGGTCTCTGATGTTCACCGAACCGTGAAAATCCCAAGTTACAATCATGACCATAATTGTCAATGACTGGTAGCCCTCCCCCCAAAGGTCCTTCCCGGGATCATCACTAGAAGGGCCGTACTCAGGGGAAAGGACGATCGGAGTATATCTCGGATTGTTTTTGAGCTTCATTGCAGCCATGAAAGACCCAGAACGATGACATTCTTTGAATCCAAAAAATGGACCCGCCAAACTGTGTTTTGAGCGGTCATGAGACTTAGCCTGGGATCTGCTCAGGTATGCGGAAATTACTTCTCGTTGCTAGTCTAGCCAATGTATCAACGACACGGTTCTGCGGAGATGCAGCGCGGCGGCCAGCAGCATGATCAACCCTAGATAAGCCATGGACGCAGATGGCGGCTGTGTCACCTACCTGATAGTGCGACGATAAAGCGGGCTTGTGCTTCAGAAGAGTCGAGCACCAGATATCTGGTACTTGCAGGACTGCATATCAATGGTACATCCACCGTCTTCGTCAATCTCGATTCTTGAAAATGATTGAGTGGAGCTGTGATGCGATCCGAGATAAAAAGTGACAACTCGCGGCAAACTCGCGGTGATTACCGAATCGCTCCCGTGCTAAGCCCGCATCTGCATCAGCAGTGGCGATGGATGATTCATTCCTGTAACCGTTTATACAATATACAAACATCCGCTCGTTTCAACCCGCTCTTGCCTTATAACAGTCAAGCTCAGTCGTTTTCCCCATCTTCCCTACCAATTTACTACGCAAAGATGCCCGCGGTCAACAAGATCTGTTGCAGTGCGTGCAAGACAAATTAGCCGGCGGTGTCACTGACAACCTATTCCTTAGTCGGTGCTGGTTACGTCGGTCGGTGCTGGCTGTCTCGAGAGGTTGCTATGTGAAATAACTTTGCCCAGGTGGTCCAACCTGCGCGGTCATAGCCCTCAAATGTCCCCACATCCAGGTTACTATCGTTGATATCAACCAGACTCGGATAGATGCCTGGAATAGCGAAGACTACAAGCTGCCAATTTACGAGCCTGGCCTTGAAGGTGTCGTTCGTGAAGCTCGCGGTCGCAACCTCTTCTTCTCCACAGACGTCGACAAAGGCATCCAAGAAGCCGATCTTATCTTTGTCAGTGTCAACACGCCGACTAAGAAGAGCGGCGTTGGAGCTGGTTTCGCTGCAGACCTAAAGTTTGCATTTCGGGTCCTGCCACTTGACCTTGTATCTGACTCTGTCACAGCTATGTTGAACTCGCGACTCGCCGCATCGCCGCAGTTTCCACCTCGAGTAAGATTGTGGTCGAGAAGTCCACGGTGCCATGCCGTACTGCCGAGTCGATGCGCACCATTCTTGAGGCCAACTCGCCCGCAAAGCGCCGATTTGACATCTTATCGAACCCGGAATTTCTTGCCGAAGGAACTGCCATCAATGACCTCTTTGCGCCCGACCGGATTCTCGTCGGGTCTCTTGAAACACCAGAGGGCAAAGTCGCATGTGATGCGCTCACCGAGGTATATGCTAACTGGGTGCCGTCAGTAGTTTTTCTTTGCCAACACAATGACCATATTGCTGACGCTCGTCGTAGGAGAGAACGCATCCTTACCGTGGGTTTATGGTCCTCCGAGCTGTCTAAGCTAGCTGCAAACGCAATGCTAGCCCAGCGCATTTCTTCCATCAACGCTCTCTCGGCTATTTGCGAGGCCACCGGTGCTAGCATCGACGAAGTGGCATATGCCGTCGGCAAGGATTCCCGTGTCGGCCCACGCTTCTTGCGTGCATCCGTTGGTTTTGGGGGCTCGTGCTTCCAGAAAGATATCCTGAACCTGGTGTACCTCAGTGAAAGTTTGCACCTCCCGGAAGTTGCCAACTATTGGAGGCAGGTGGTTCTCATGAATGAATATCAGAAGACGAGGTTCTCAAAGAAGGTCGTGGACACACTCTTCAACACAATCACCGGCAAGGTAAGATGGTTTTCTATGCATTTGTGCATTGTTACGTTCTGTGATGGGAACAAGACTTGCTAATGCCTTCCCACAGAATATCGCCGTTCTCGGTTTCGCATTCAAAGCTGATACCGGAGACACCCGCGAGTCAGCGGCTATCTCCCTCGTCCGGGACTTCCAAGCAGAGAATGCCCACGTGAATATTTACGATCCACAAGTTGTACATCAGCAGATTTGGAGCGACCTTTCTGAAGCATGTCCCACAATCCCACTCACGACTTGTAAGTACCCAACCACTGGCTACATTGATAATTGTACTAGGCTCCAATAACACCTCGCCACTCATAGTGCAGAAGCGTGTGAAGATATTCAGTTCTGCACTTGAAGCATGCAAGAACGCTGAAGCTGTTGTAATCGCGACCGAGTGGAGAGAGTTCCGAGACATTGATTGGGACGTAGTTTATCTCAATATGAAAAAACCGGCTTTCGTCTTCGATGGCCGTATCTTACTCGATGCAGACAAACTCCGAAACATCGGATTCAAGGTTAGATAAAATTTCCCTTTCTCCGGTTTGGATTGCTATTGTTCTCCGTGCCTTTGATGGTGTTATCAACGACAACATTATTGATCCCCCATCATAGGTAACTGTCATTGGTCGTGGCGAGAAGCTGTAGACCACTCTAGATGCCGACAACACCCGGACCTCGTATTCAAGGTTAGATGCTTCTCCAATCTGGACCGTATCGCTCTCCATGCCTTTGATGGATTGATTTAGAATTTTAGGTAACCATCATTAGTTGCGGGGGGACATTATAGACTACATGCGGCGCCTGGCGCGCTCTATACAACCGAGAGTTCGGAATTGTCAATGGACGCCACCCAATCCACTGTACCCAAACTAGCTCCCCCATTCTCCTTTCTCCTCCTTGATACCACTGTTCAATATAGCTAAAAACGCGAAAACCCTAACCGGAACTGGTGTTGTCCCTGCTCGCTGGCGTGATCCACTTCCGCTAGTTGCTCGCCACCGTTACATGTTCCTTTGCACACCTCGGGTGCAGCCTCCTTTATCCTTTTGTCCCTTTCGTTGCCTCTCACGCGTTTCTCGGCATTAGGGGACGTAGCTCTTGAGAACGAACAAATTTACTGTAAGCGGTTACCCATGATCGGAACACTTGTTCGGATCGCCGGATAACGATGAGATATTCAGTGAGCGTCAGAATGTTCATGCACGCAGCCGACCCTTTCGCCTCCAACTTGATGCGGCAAGGCGAGTGCGCGTCCGCGTCGCCGACATGCCAAGGCGCGGACCCGGGCCGAGTGGGACCCGCTCTGTGTATTTTCTAGACGAATCCAAACACAATGTGTCCACCGTGGTCCAGATCTCAGAGGGCACCCCATGGAATGCACAGTCTCCCGAGCAAACCCAATAGTCGGACGAAGACAAGTCGTTCACCCTAACAATTGCACATGATTCACGCGGAGATGAGTGGCCCAGTGACATGTGGAGCTCGGAGTTTGGTTGGCCTCCGAGGTAGCTTAAGCGCTTACTACTGCTGGTGCTACGATTCCCATACATACTTAATCGGTGGTTGGACGGTTCAGACGCGAACGTAGCTGAAACACACACGGCACTGCACGGACAACTTGAAGGATGTACCCTATGATACGCGACGTTGACGCGCTATTGTTCGACGCGCAATTCATACCATTATGTTGGTATACATCGAAGGAAAAAAAAAAAGCCATGAATTGCCCCCGTCGGCCGACCGTCGGTGCCCATGTGTATACCTGAGTTATCCTCTCGTATAGTACGTGAGGTGTGCGGCATTCCTTTACCCGTCCGAGGAGGGCACCCAAACGACGACGGAGCGAACGTGTCCCGATGCTTTAATATCGACATACATGGTTCGGACTTGGAGCTTTGAAGCTTGAGCGTCAGCTGTCAGAGATAAGTACTTAGGTAATAGGTATTAGGGAACATGAAAATGCAGCGTCATTCACTCGAGGGTCAGACAGTTGGTGGTAATATCTAATATAAAAAGCATGGAAGTCATAACGTATCCCAGTCACCCAAAGCAGCTCAGTCGAGCAACAAGCGCTACATACACAGGACACTATTTGACACGCGTCCAGGAAGTGCAAGAACAGACAAAAGGAGAAGGAGTTACGGGAATAACCAATGTAGAGATTTTCTCCTTTTAAGCTTTCACGATAGAGACGAGACATACACATAATAGGTCCCTTTTTCGCAACCAAACAACGTGCCGAAACCTAGCATATGAGCAGAAAGAGGAAAAAGTAAGCAGTGTTCTGGGAAAGTGGTCGCCACTTTCTATTGAGTCGGAGTGTGTGGGGCGAAGGTACCATCTGGTCGGAGTAAGTACACAGGACCCCCCTTCTAGCGAGGTGTCACTTAATGGAAGCTCGCGAGCCAAGATTGTTCACGAGATCAGTGACTCCGAAGCGAGAACAGGAACGGTAATGGTTTGATAAGCCATCTGATGCGGCTTGCGCCGCATCGACAGGAAATGCTGGAGTTATGTCCGAGTAGAGAACCGATATCAACCATGAACTCCCCATGCGCGAGTAGGACTCTTGTGGTGCTGACCGGATCGGTTATACTGCTGCGTATGACCATCAGAGAAACCCTGGTATGAAGTCGGAACCCCATAATGCGTTGTCGGTTGACTGATAGTCGCAGCGGATACGATAGCAGGATCAATGAACGAGACACTGTTTGACTTCTGCCATTGAGACTGCCGATGCTCCGTAAAGTGAGTCATTGGACTAGATAAAGTGTGAGATGCCTGAAACGGTGGCTGTGGAATGTGTTGTGGCGTCCCCAATGACAGTGACAGTGATTGACGATGTCCTGGACCGACGGCAGAAATTGTTTGGGATGACTGAAAATGAGGCGAGGGTTGCGAGTGATCTAGCGAAGTCGACCAGATTGAGGGCGGTGCATTTGGACCCAGTGGAAAAGGGAACTGAGGCTGGATAGAACTCGAAGTTGCAGGGCGTAAAACGTCAACAGAACTGCGTTTTGTCCCCATGACGTTGTTCAGAAGGTCTTGGGCCGTGGTACCGGGTACAATCACTGGAGATCTGGGAGCTCTTCGCCCGGGCGTGGTTGCGCTAGGGATTTTAGTTAGGGGAGGCGATTCGTCCACTTTGGTGGCACTGCGTTGGAGTGGAGTGGTGGGAAGCGCAGCAGGCACGGGGGCCGGAGGGGAACCAAGCGCTCTGATACGTGTGATCAACATCAGGCAGATCCACATAATCAAAATGCGAACCTGGGATTCCACAGAATGACCTCCCCATCATCCTCGTCGTCTACAGGCCCGTGACCATCCAGTGCTTCCCGGAAGGCATCACCAACCGGGTCATCGTCTGTTCGGCTCGTATCTGTCATCGCATCATCTTCAAGATCCATTTCCCGCCCTGAAGTACCCTGCGGAACATAGGGAATGATTTGATCGGGGACATGGACGACCGACTCGTGGATATCCGCAAACGAAACTGCGGAGAAGCCATCGTCGAAAGAGAACGTGTTATCATCTAGATGGATAGGGCAAATCTATGGATGATGGCGTAAGTTCGTGTACCGATCCCCTATATTAATTGAACTCTCACCTCAAGCTTAGCAAGCGTCCTGGCGTCCTTGAGCAAGTCCCAAATCCTCATTAACTGTTCCTCGTTCGGATGAACCTTTTCGCGGCCGTGAGGCGCCGTTCCATTCTGCTGTCCTTCCGTCTCGTTCCCAGACGCGTCCGCCAGCGTACCTTCGTCCACTAGAAGATCTCGTAATGGAAGGAAACCCTTTAGATCGATATCTTCATCCAAGGGGGTTGTAAGGGGTGGTAACCTCGCTGACGGAAATATGGCACTCAATGCGCTATAGAACTGGGCAAATTTAGCCCAAAATAGAGGTAATCCTTCGATTAGAACTCCTCGGGTACCTCTTCCGGTGGGACTTAATTGTGCGCCGACGGGGGGACCCACAGTATTTAAAACGTATTTGATATTGGCTACAAGCCACTTGCTCGCGATGCGCAGAGCGGGTAAGGTGCGTCGGAACGGCGCCGTAATTCGCTGGGCAAGGTCATTCTCTGCGGCATCTTCAGGGGGTGCAGCAAGCTCAGCAGCGCCTATCTCGAGAAGGACACGATGGATAGCGATGACGTGAGTTAAAATGTGCGATTCGATGATTGATGAATCTGGAAGTCCGCTTGATCTCCTATTTGAAGGCGGTGAGTTATCGCGGATCATGCGATGTTTCCAGAGGGCTCCTTGTGAGAGAACGACGACTTTGGACACAGTCTCTATCGGAAGAATACGGTCTGATACGAGGCTCTGGAAGTCCTCTGAAACGTCATCCGCGTGTGCGACCGGATTCATTTTAATCCTGTAAAGGATAGAATATTATGGGCGGAGAATGCAAGGAGCACAATGGGTATACTAACTTATCTGAACCTAATCGCCATAACGCATGTAACAGAACGATGTTCTCCTTGAAATAGTCCACTCTGAGCCGAGGCGGAACTTCTCCGGACTCCGCAACCGTTGTCTGGGGGACGTCCTTTGTCTTTTTTATCTGCTGATCAAGTGCTTTATTAAGGATTTTCTTGACATTTTCTGATGCGGTGTCGTATGGCTGGCGGACACAGAGCGCTCTATAGTAATGAAATAGCGAGCTGAACATGTCACCTTGGTAAAATGCAAGAATGGCGAGCTGATGGGATGAATTGCCCTCATATGGAACAAGAAGACGAGCCTGTTCGTAGCACTGGATAGCCTTGTCGTAATTGCGTGCCCGTGGGATTGAGTCAAAGCCAGGTATGCCGCCTCTCCTACGGCCGCCCCGTTTCGTTTGCACAGCCCCGTCCTCGCGACCAGCCTTGGGACGACCACCCGCCTCGTTGTAAAGTTCGCGGTATCTGGCGATATCTCCGAGACAAACGATGGCCTTGCTCAAGATCGCGAGTCTGCTCTCATGTTCTGCAGGGTCCGGGACGGGTGTGCTTTCTTCGGGTGGGAACAAAATGTGATTACGTGCGTGAGTCTGATTGGAGACACCGTTACTAACGCCTGAATCAGGTAGGCTCGGAAGGTTGGCGTCATCCGAAGGCGTCAAGACGCTCAGGGCAACCAAGACGAACCGTGCTTGGTGTAAGGCAAAGGATCGTTGGTATCGAAGGACGAATTGTGACCAAAACTTTTCTTCGTCTGATAGGAACTGTCTGAAGCGTTGTATGAGCCTGCGATATTCTACGGGGCCATGACCGCCTTGTCGCGGCTGGTGTCGAGGTGCGGACTGCAGTGTTCGTTCGAGGGTTGCGAGGCTCTGCTTGTAGTGGGAAATGAACTGATAGGACGTCTGCATCCATAGGTGCGTCTCTGCATCCCTGGACTCGGTTGCATAAGGTTCGACCAGTAGCAGGCGTAGATATTGTCGCCTCAGGCTTTGCGAGACAGTAAATGAGATTGATGGCACTCTGAGAGGGCAGGATGGCTCACTTTTTGCGACTAAATTCGACCTCTTTATCCCAAGGGTTGTGCGTTTTCAGCAACTCTTTCAAACCCTGATGTAAACCTTTGGCTTCTCTGTCAAGATATGAGCGTGACTGGGGATGTGAAGGGTGACAAAGGAAAGGCACCTGGCGAGATGTGAAGCTGAGTCGGACATTGTGTGAGAGAGCAAGAGTTATAAGCCCATTGTCTAGCGAGCGTGATATCGGCGATTGTTGCTCAGCACTGGCGCTGACCGTAGACAGCTAATAGCGGTCACGTGAAGTACCGCAGCTCTCTTCTGTACAGACAGTCATTTGCCAGCCTTTTGTCCACGCTCATTTTTACAATTATCGCCGGCGGCTGTTCTCGCTTGTTGAGCTCTCGGCACGTACCCGGGTCCAGGTCGCCGTCACCGTAGCCCCAGCTCGCTTGGATGCTTGCAGCTGAGAGGCGATCATTGACGGTCTAATCACCGCTATAGTTCAAGGGGCATTTGAAAAAAAAGCCACGCGTTTCCTGGAGATCGGCTCACCGAAACCAGTTGATAGTGGTGCAATTTCTCTTTTTCAAGCAAATCACTTGTATTACAGGGCTATATTGTGCGCAGAATGGGGCTTAGAAATCTAAGACTCGTCTCAGCACTGCGCACGCTCCCGCCAGAATAGATGCCGCGGGATGGATGGCCGATATATCAAATGTACGATCTCGATCTGCAGTACCCGTACGCGACCCGTTTAAATATTCATTCATATAGAGTCGAGGTCTTCAAGCACCGCACTAGAATCAACATGCTGCTCTGGGACTTGGCAGCGGCTCTCTCACCGTTTATTAATATTGGTGTCCACGTCAAGCTAGAGTGCACGCCTCGCCTCTCACGGCAAGGATTGGCAATGCACACGACCAAGCTGGCCGGTCCTTTGGGATTAGCAGCACGAGGATCTGATAGGAATTCAGTCGCTCGATTAGCGGACGGTTTGATCCGCGCCGGTGGAGTTCTTGAACCCTGCGGTCGAGGTGCCCGCGCCACGGAGGCAAGTTGCAGGAGAGGGGGCATGGTTTGGTAAGGCTCTTTCTGTGGTGGTGGATGTCGCACCTACTTACCTGTACATGCTGCGTGCCTTGGAAATCGACAATTTGAACTTTTGTGGATAGATTGTAAGAAGTGTGGTGTGCCATGTTTGGCTAAGTAACCTCCAGCTGCTCATCCCATTTTGCTCGAAGGAGTTGGCCGCATGGCCCTACTAAAACTGCTTCGATGCTCTCTATCAGTCATCACGCATCTTCCCCTCCGCGCACTAGAAAAGCCTCCCAGAATCGCTCGGTCACCCCAGTCCTCTGAGCCTCTCCTCCGCTCCCACTGCGTAAACTCTACCGCCGTGCCCATACTCTATAACTCATAAATCGCTCTCCTATCACACCACTATCACAATGCCTCCCTTCTACGAACTCTCTGTCGCCTCCTTTGGCCAACCATCATCTTCAAAATCCAGGTGGACCGTCGCCGCCGTTTTGATACCATCCTCTGGTCACTCTCTCGTGTACCAGATCATGGGTTCCTCTTCAGACTACGGTCTGGAAGCACCACAGTCCGTCACACTAAAAGAGGGGGAGAACGGTTACGTGGGCAAAGCACCTGTCGGGTCAGTGGACTCGGAGAAGCTTCATCAGCTACACTCCACTCTCGCTTCCATCCCCATCGTGCATGGGAATCCCGCGTGGAACTCTCACAATTGGGTCATGGAGGGAATATCAGCGCTGCGCAAACTGGAGGGCTGCCATATTGATAAGCATGTGACCTCCCAATGGGTATCGGAACGGCTTGGCGAGAAGTAGGGGGTTGTGTGTTGGGCGAGTAGCTTGTGACACCTTCTCTTGGACACTATTTTGATACCAGCGATAGACGGTGTGACACTGGGACATTGCAACGGTCAATTGCGATCGTGGATTTGTATTCGTCGTTACTTGCAGATCATTGTACGTTGCTTAGAATAGCGAATCAACGGCTGTCTGCGACGGGGTTTCAACGCTTTTTAACCTACAGTAGTAATTATGGGTGAGAACGTGTGCGGCACCCAGGAACGGTCGAAGAAGCTTTGCCTGTCCATGAGTCAGCGAACGTCATCCGAATCTCGATGACTCACCGAGCACAGGCTTCATTATGCTCATTGATAGAGTTGTTAGAACAGGGCGGACCCTCCTGGCCATCATGATATGATGCTTGAGTATAATTATGAAACCCATTCCTTGATACGTAAATCATAGTAGTGACGTCTTCACTCGCGGGCGTGGAAGGAATAAACCATCGCGCTCGCAGTCTCGAGAGAGAATCCAGAACTAGCCCAGGCGGTCAGACAGAACATCTCGCTCCCATCAGCCCAGCGACCCTTGATCGTTAAGATTCATTTCGGAATCCGGATGTGAGGAAAATGAGGGAACATGTCTTCTCACCCACGGAAGGTGTTTTAGTGATCAGGGTTAAAGAGGCTGTGGTAATTCCGTGTAAGAGATAGCCCAGGTGTGATCTATCATGTGTATCACGATTGACTTGCGAATTCCCAGGGCTTTTTCCGCAATGCTGCGGTTGATTCACTGGGAACGCCGTCCTGGAGTGATTGAGGAAGTCGGACAACAAGTCGTGCAGGGCATGCAGGATGAACTTACATTCAAGATATTCGGGATGATTTTGTTGTTAGGAATGTTATCGGTCTTTCCCTGTTCAATCAGACTTTTCAGCTCGGTGAAAGTCAATATGCGCATCTCTCCGTGCTCTGCTCCCAAGGGGATCTGGCTGTATTCATTTCCGCTGTGAATACGGAAGCGATCCAAGTCCGCGGTGTCACCGTCTTCGAGACTGAAGTTATGACCAGTAACACTAGCGCAATTTAATGAGATGCAGCTTCTCGAGCGAAAATGGACAGCAAAGTCACACACCGGTTAAAATAGAAGATTTTTGTCTTTAGAATAAGTTCTGACTTCTGGCTATCAGACATCTGGTTCATTGATTGATGCGCAAGAATTCCAAAAAGACCTTGCTAGGAACCAATGGACCACCGGGCGTGAGGATTGTAAAGAACATGCTTACCTGAAACGCTTCGTCCGAGGAGAATGGAAAGCGATTAAATTGGTCAAGAACACGTTGATGCTCATCTCCCGTGTCGACGGGCGGTGAGGCGTTGTGATGACCCTGTGATGCGGACATGCCTGAAGAGTCGCTGACGGTCACAGAGAGACGTAAGTAGCCTCGCTGTGTAGTTAATCAAACCAAAGAACCTGAAGTACTCACGTATGATGGAAGTAAGCTGCGGACAAGAAGTTCGCGTTGAGCGGAGGAGTCGGAGCGCCGCCGTGTCAGTCGCACTTGGAACAGTGCTGGTCGATCACTGTATGCTTATGTAATGCAAGTACCGGATTTCCCGGACTGGTCTCCAAGTTGCACCGAGTCTGAATCCGCCGCTCACCACCAGATTCTCATTGGCTCACAGCGAACCATGTCGACCGGTGTTAGCAAAATCATGGCAGAGCGGAACCACCGCACACTCATGGAATTGGTCTTGAAACCAGGAAATGGTATTCCTCCTTACTCGGCGCACACCGCGAACCGCCAAAGGTTCTAACACCGCACTGTTCTCCCTCTGACAGATGTCTGTGCAGACTGTAAAGCACGTGCTCCAAGATGGGCTTCTCACAATCTGGGCATCTTCATCTGGTGCGCATTCGTTTTGCATCTCTGCACAGCAGCGCAGAAATTGACAATAAACAGCGTCAATTGTGCCAGCATCCATCGCAAAATAGGGACGCACATCACTAAAGTGTATGTCAACCTTATCTATGCATGTCGGTTTCTGGCTCAATGACACCCGCGTAGTAAGAGTATCACCCTGGATAAATGGAACAAGGAACAAGTCGATGTCAGACATTGGTTTTATCACTCGAGGTCGACTGATCTTGATTCGTTTCACGCAAGGTCATGAAGGAGAAGGGAAACATCAAGTCAAACACGATGTATAACCCCGACGAGACACGTCACCCGCCACCAACAAACATGGTAGACTTGGAACGTGACTCTGAGCTGGAGAAATTCATACGTTGTAAGGAATAAAAACCTTCTACTATGAGATTTACTGACAATGGTTTTTCTAGCGAAATATGAGTTTAAGCGCTTCATGGACCGAAAATTAAGCCCTCCCTCCCAGCACCTCATGGCTGTATCCGCAGTTCCTCGACCACGATCAACTCCACTAACAGACTCGACAAAAATTGAGCGAAACACGTCGCCCGGACCTCCGCTTCCACCTAAAACACCCGAAAACTTACCCTTGAAGCTTCGCTCTTTGACCACAATTCCTTCTCACAATATGCCACCTACACGATCCTTCTCGCACCCTCTCCCGCAACTTACTGATTCCGACAAGCTTACTGCAGTACCCCCGCTAAGACGACCTGGGGCGACACAATCCTCCGTCCAGAAACCTGCAGGGCAAGTTTGGGAGGATCTTATCTCCCTGCAAGAACCTTCCCAATCTTCCTCCCTCCCACTGCAGTATAGTCCGGCCTCCCCCATCACGCCGTTCCCTTCCCAACCGCAGCTTCCAGTTCAACAACGACCGACGACGCTTGGCAATGCTCCAAATCCGTTCCTGAATTTATCCCTCGGACAAACTAATGCAACCGCTTCGTTCGTTGCCAGCCCGATGGCGGTATCATCGCCCGGCCCACAATTTCCTTTCGCGCCTTCCGCCCCGCTATCCAGTCCCGCATTCTATGGTACGACAAATCCGTTCAACCAGGTACCGCTAGCAACGAGCGTGAATGGCGCCGCCTTTCCAACGAACTCGAACCCTTTTTCGTCATCGTCCTTGTCCATGTCTATGGCGACGTCCACGCCTGCTACGCCCTCCGTTCAACCGGTCATGGCACTTCCAACGGGGGCCCTACTGCACACCCCTCCCCTTCCATTCGGCGCATCGCAGACGTCTACACCCGCCCCTTTCCCCCCTACCGCATTCGGCACAGGCCCCGGCACGGTCAGCCTGGTGCAGAATCCCTTTGCACCGGTTGGAGCTCCAGGACAGGTACAGCTCTCAACAAGCGGGGCGCAAAATCCATTTTCAGCGATGCAGATGGGGCAGGCAGGCTTTCTGCAGCCGACTCCCCAGCCGGCGTTTGGAACGACGCCGTTCTACCACCAACAACAACGGCAGCCGGGACTACATGGGTTCGGCGGATGGGCTGAGTAGGGTACATTCTGTCCGTTTGTTCTGCGATAATCGAGCGTCATATGTAGACGTGTTCGACCAGGAGCTTATGTTCGTTGTGTCTCGGTACGGAGATTTCGTGCATGATATGGGTTGGTGCATTTTGGATACTATACACATTCTATCCACTGTCAGTCGTTTCTTTTGGACGTCTGCATCTCTAGTTCTATATAGTACTTGCTGTTATATAGTTTGGGTCCTCGTCGGATCATCGCCCAAAGTCACCGAGTTGCTTTCGGCTAACGCCGAGATAGATTAAGATTAAGGTTTGAGTGCAGGCAATTAGGTAAAGGACAATGTTATCAGTTGGTATGATTGGACGACGAAACATCTTTACAGGAGTCAACTTAACCTTAGTTTGGCAAGGACGCTTCAAATCGGTGGAAGAATGCCAGGCCAGGGGAAATCCGAGGCAGAACTGGCCCCCGGGAGGACTAGTATGGTGCCACGATCTCAGACTCGTTTGGTCCTCACATGATGTTGTACGTATACCGTGACAGTGGGCAGTGCGCAACTAAGTTGGCAACCTGCATTCGCCCCTGGCCTTCGGTGCACACCCAACCCGACCCACAGGCAAGTCCAGCACTACTCATGAGTTACTGAGTATAGAACTTTCCAGGTGTTTGCCATATGCTGGTACTGTACCCAGTGTACTACCGTACCCCCCTCTCGATGGTAAGTCGGCCCATTCCAGGCTGTCACTACTTCGTCACTGCCACCGACACCTTTATCGCAAACTTTAGTCGCTTATTTCTCCCCCCCTACCATGACCGCGGGAGGCTACCCATAACCGTCAACGGGGGTGAAACCCAGGCGAACGGTCGTGGTAAATGAACGCTGAACGCTGACTCGGAGTCAAACAGCGCAGTTCTCCCCCCACCCTATACCCAGCGCATCGTGTACGCCACAGAATTTCCCATTGTCCCAATGGCATCGTGTGTACCCCATTTCTTGTCTCGTTCTTATTGAGACGGAAGTTAATGGCGACTCGGAGTCTAGGCGCGATAGGATCGGTTAAGAGTCCGAGTCATTTTCACCCGGGCCTAGACCAGAGTGTGGCCGACGGAAGTCACGGAACAGCGAAAGGCAAACGATCCCAAGGATTTGATGTACCGCCTTTGGGTGGAGTTGCTCCCACCCCACACCGATGCGGCGGCACCCAAAATATCTCGGTCATCAAAAGGGCATAATCCAGGGACTAGTATTGGTCCTCGTAAGTTTGCAAGCATCCCGTGGGCCGACGGGGAACTTGAGTTGCCCTTTCACAAAGTGATCTCACCGTGTGCCAAGATACCAAGTCAACTCAGTCCCTCGTGTCTTCTATTGCCACTGTCTGACCTGCCCATCCCGTTCGAAACACAAATTACTTACGTGCACTTCATACATATCCATTAACTCATCCGTCTATGTACATACGGTTCTTGTCGTGACCTGGAAACAGCTATATGCACAAAGGGATAGCTCGCCAACCAATGATAACTCCTTCGTGGCAACCCTACTCGTCATCGTCGTCGTCGTCACGTCCACCTCCTCTAAACAACGCTAACAAGTCGTCCATGCCGAGTTTCATGTTCTTGATCTTGTCACCACTTAACGCAGCCTTGGCGAGTTCTCGTTTGGTATCTTGGAGCTGGCATGATAAGGGCCAAGCGGGAACGTCAGTAAAACGTCACAGGTCACATGCCGAAGAAATAAATGAGGTGGAGGGTAAGATCGTCTAACTCCCCGCGAGGAAAGAGATGATAGATGAACACATCCTATCGCACACTTACCTGTAAGATCCGAGTCTCCACCGTATCGGGTATCATGAGTTTGTAGATATTAACATCCCGCGTTTGTCCAAATCGATGCGCACGGTCATACGCTTGGTCCTGTTGTCCCGATGTATTGTTGTTACACCAGTTCGTTCATCGTCGATGGAATAAAGTTTGACGAGTCCCACAACGATCAACCAAGTAGAGCCAGGTATAGAGAGGAGGAAACGAGACAGTGATTAAAACCGGGCAAGCAAAAGCAGAATCCATGCCCATTTAGCATAGATGACAAAAAGTCAAAGGGGAGAAAACCTACCTCAAGCGCGGGGTTCCACCACATATCAACGAGAATCACATTGTTACACGCGGTCAGGTTGAGACCTAGGGTGATAAAATCACACCATATTCGGTTCGCCATAACCCCACCACAACCGAACAAGCGGTGAAGGCACATGATGCGATCAGTGCGGTGCAATAAATGACAATGAGGATTTTGAATTGAAACTTTATCAGTACCAAGGAAAATCGCAAGCAAAAACAAGATTCAGGGGGTAGAAAATGCAGAGAAGAAGTTCCGACAACAACGCCGGGCGCAACTTCGCGGGAACACCGGCTGAGGCTGTTAGGAAACTTTTGACAAGTACCGTAGGTTCCGTTGGAGAAAAAAAAGGAAAAAGTTTAATGGCAAACAGAACTCACCGGTACTGCCGGCCTTGAACGAGATCAGTATACAATGCACGGTCTTGCTGTTCCGAATCTTCTCCAGGCTAGCTTCACGTTTGTCCTTCGGCATCGAACCGTCATCTAGAGGCGTAAGTTTGTCAGTGTGTGTGGCACCCAGGGACGACAGAGCGTGAAAGGAGTTCCAAGGAAATTTAGTCAAAGTATACGTACATCGAACATGTTTGACACCATGTGCATCCAGAAACGGTTCAATCAAATCCAACATGGTTGTGAACTGCGAAAAGATGATGGTCTTTTCCACACCTTCGGAGCGCTCGCCAATCTTCTTCAGGATCTCCAGGATTTTCCTGATCTTTGCAGACTCGGGAGGAAGCTGAAGCTTCGACTTCAATGTGAGCTCCGTAGATTTGGCAAGAGGTTGGCATTCTCTGCAATGTGTCACATCGTCCCCGGTTGCCAGGCTTTGGGAGGCAGAATGAGGAAGGAGTCGACATGTTAGAGAGGAAAGACGAACGTAGTCTGGCAGAGCTGACACTTCTTTGCACCCGACATACCCAGTTGTCCGAACATGGCCGCGAGATCTTCAGCATCATCTTCGTCGTCATTAGTGGCCTTGGGTTCGGTTGCATCCCGGTCAACGCGGAAATCCTTGGAAACAAGAGAGGGGTGGTTGCAGGCTGGTGTTGAACACAGCTAGGTCATTCCTGTTCTCGACTCCGATTACATTAAATACTGACCTTGGCGTAACCTGAGCAACAAAACTAATACGTGCGTATAGTTGACCTTGTCGGATTGCACAAGTTTATTAACCTCTGAAGACATCCTGGTCTCAAGTAGTCGATAGAACTCTTTTTCAGAGGCACTGAAAGAACATTCGACTAGCTCGAGGACACGCTCAGGTAGCTGAAGCAGCGGCTTGCCATTCAAGATTTGAGTCTTGGTGCGTCGAAGCATGATTGCTTTCAACACAACCTATAGCGCAACAGCCGTAGGTCAAGGTGTGGGCCGCGAAGGTTAATTGTGGACTGACTTGCAAACGTTTTAGTGCGCGGACAGATCGTCCAGCTTTCACGGGTTTCGCGATCTGTTCATTGAAGGTATGCCAATCATTCAGAGGTCGGACCCGCAAGAACTTAATCAAAGAATAAAGTTCCTCAACCGTATTTTGCCTGGTGATCATGTCTGAATGAAATCGAGGTCGACGAAAGTGAAATGCACATACAGTGGGGTTCCAGTGAGACACCATCTGAACTTACCTTCCAACGCACAGCACGCAATGGCACTTTTTGTGTTTCGGTTCTTAATGTTATGAGCTTCGTCTAATCGCATTGCTTCAACAACCAGAACTTCAGACCGGCCACAACACCACATACCGAGCACGATGCGAAACCACGCCACTCGGAACAACGCATCCTTTGACTTCCCACTTCTCTTTTTGCCAGCCAACTTTTTCGAGAATACTTCTGATGAACCGGAATCCGAGTCTGAGGCAGCTGCCATGGCCTTAGATTTTGATTTCTTGGATTTGCTCTCATCCTTGGCTTCTGGGGCAAATGTTGCATATTCAGATGCAACAATTGAGTAGGACGTCACAACAACATGAGCTTGTTGTAGTTTCAAAGGGTCTGTTGTACGACTTTGGCCATGGTGTTCAATAACGCGCAGCCCAACCGCCATACGCGAAATCTCGGAAGCCCATTGCGAGACAAGAGAGACGGGGCAAACTACGCTAGAAGGGAATGAGATAAATGCCATCTTCCGCACCAAATACGTGGAAGTAGCCTACAGCGTACTAGCAGCCAATCCGTCTAGCTTGTCTGATTTCTTGGCACGTCCATCAACGATACGGGTGAGTGTTTGGATGGTTTTTCCGAGACTGCTTTGTGTGAGAGACAATCGTGTGTAGAACATGACTACTCACCCCATGTCATCGGCCAATATCCCTCCAGTCTTCTTCCCAGTCTCACGCTCGCGCATCCAGTTTCGCCCAATGACCTGGTGAGGTAGCAGCACGATGCCATCTGCGAATCCAGGCACAATGGCTTCAGTCATATTGATTTCTGCATCTTCGGTGTTGTTCACGGTATCCTCGACAAGCGCACGCAGGGCCTTCTCTGCTTCAACAGCAGACATGCGAGGGTCGTAGAGGCCGTTCTCGTCAGGCGCATCGAAGGTCTCCCATGTCTGGAGATCTGCATTACTTGGGACTCGTGTTTTCGTGGGGAGCTCAATGGGAGCTGGGACAGCTGTGCGTTGCAGCGGCGCAACGAGTGTGGCGCGGTCAAGAGTGGTTAGTATGTGGCTTTTGACAGCCGCTCCGGCGTCTTTAGCAGGCTCAGGCGACTTATGTGTTGGGCTAATTACGTCAAGACACTGGCAAAGAACACGCTGGTAGGAAACTTACGCGTCGTCCTCCTCATCGGAAGAAATGATGATTGCGCGCGTCTTGTTGTTTTTCTTCACAACGGATGGGAGAGATTGGGGCTCAGAGGACCCAGAACTAGAGGGTATAGACTAGTGGGGTTGAGGTATGTGCCTCAGATGAGAGCCCGTGTACTCACAACGACGCTGGAACTCGTCAGCTGGGATGGTTTCTGGCCAGGCTTGTAGAACTCTGGATACACACTTGGATCTTGAAGGAGCTGTTTGCGCCTTTGGAAAAATGAGTGTTGCAAAACATAAGTAATCTCATGTATACCTGGCTTCCATGTTTGAGGCTGATGGTGATTGTGTTGAAAGAAAAGAGCGGAAAAGCGAGCAAGGTTTGGTTCCAGCTACTACGCGACGCGCCTCATTAAATAACTCAAATAACTCACGAGTCACATGATCCTATTATGTAACACCATCATGAGTTGAGTTGGAGATAGTGCGACTTAAACCTGCAGCTTCAGATCTCAGAAAGGAGGGCATTTCTATACCCAACATGACTTGGAGCCCCACCAACAACAGTCAAGCTCAATGGCTTCGTGACTCCCTTCTTTTCCTGCACCCTGAGCAGAGAATGAGGCTCAACACTGTCACATGATGACTCCATCCGAACTTCCAGGTTACTTTCTGAGAATCGCGCTGGTCCTGCAAGTAGATCGGAGGACATTTGACATTCTGTGGACACGAACACAGAATCTGCGTCTTCTCCTTACTGTTATCTGTGAACTTGACGGGACCACTGGTTATCTCTCTTGGGACATTCCGTGCGCCCTTCGCGACAAAGTGGAACGTGCCCTTGACAACGCGATTTGTGAACGGGTTATGCATATCAGCAATGAACCCACAGCTGCAGTAAGGTAAGAAGTCCATATTCTGATACCTTTGCGATTGTGACAAGTAATTTAAGAGGTGGCGTCGAGGTTGATGCAAGCAACGGCGGTGACTCCTCCATCTGTCGAAAGCGTACTCCGCATGGCATTGATATAAATTTACTAGTTGCATCAATCGAAATCCTGGTTACCCGCAGTATAAACCCTGACAAGGATGTCTCTCGTTGCTCGTATTCACTCTATTAGGACCCGTGCGGCCTTTGGCCATAATCATGCAGTTTAGACTGGACTGTTGGCAAAGATACTCCCAGACGTCAAACTCTGCAGATGACTACCATCACTTCCAGGAGTGCGCAGTTGCGCACACTCCATCGTCTATCTGTACTTGGGATCGACAACAGATGAAAGGGGGTCGCACCCATGCTCAGGTCGGCCACCCTGAGGGAAACTAATGGACTCCCGCTTAGGCCCAACTATCTGAGTCACCCAGAAATCGTTTGTCATGAACTTGTATTGACTTCATAAGATGATAGTAACATTCCTGAAGACGAAACAGTCCCTGCGACAGGTTTACAACTTCGCTACCACCGGAGCCTTTTGGGAGCTCTCGTGTGGCTGGTGCGATATTTTCCACATGATGTCCGCAATGGCATCAGGGTGAGTCTGTGATATCTAATGACCCGCATGCCTTCGATCAACGAGAATTTTGATTCAGAGATATGGGGATGGGCACGTACCATGTGACCTGCTCCAGGTACCTTAGTTACGCTCGCAAAGTTTGATATTCCCCCAGTACCTCCTCGTTGAGTATTGCAGAATCTCCGTGACTTGGCATGTCGATCGACCACATGTCATGGAACTGAACACTCCTTCGTGGGCTCGCTTGCTTATGTTGAAAGAGCCGCTGGATCGTCACTTCCCAATGCTCCTTATGAGCCCCATTTCCATGCAGGAATACGAGCGTGAGGGCATCCTTGTCTTCAAAGTGTTGTGGTCGATCGCGTCTGCGCATTCCCCGATCCAGTATCGTTTCGCGGCCATCTGAAATGGGAAACGTGGACGGGGATCAAACACATAGCGCTTCGAGCCTAGCGCAAGAGAACAATTGAGCATAGTAGCACAGAGGTGATTTTCTCCGCATCGCCTTCGCACTGGTACTTAAATTCATTTCCGGTGTTGTTTAACGAAAATGAGTATGTATTCTTTCGCGAGCCCACTAGTACACGAGGGTTGGTTAGCAAGGACTTTGATTGGACCGGATCATGCAAAGAATCGCCGTAATGGATTCGCTTATGAAAATCAGCTGATGCCGACCCGCCAAGTATTTTCTTGCGCTAAATTTGCAGTTCATGAACGTTCATCGTAACGTTGGACAAGATAGTATGGAAATCCTTCCTTGAACGCATCATCATCTGTTTAATCCCAGTGCTGCCGATGGCATAGGTCAATTCACTGGCATATGGTCACTGGGAACGATGTGACATAGCAATAGGAGCCGCGCACACAAAGTCCAAGTCAAGGCAGACTGGGGGAATGATTGGGGTACAGATGTCTTGACTTCGATCTGTCAGGGATGGTTTTAGTTGCGATCGTATCGGTGATACTTTTATTCGGCGAAATCATCACGAGGACGGACCATGTTGACACAGAAGACCGCTCTTCCTGCGGTCTTTTTTTACCCATTTTTGCGCTCTCAGGTCTTGCACGAGGCCTTGCTTGATATGCCTGCATTATTCCCTTCGCGAAATTAAGGGTGTTTGGTATGCTTTCAACTCTTGCCTTGTCAACCAACCTTTGTTGGCATTCCGTGTGGAGGTCGCATCGATTGTCACTAGACAGACCGCTGTCCAAGACATTTTGCGGACACAAATCGCCAAAGTGGTACAACACCAGACGCTGGGTCAGAAGGCTCACTGCCAAGGCGGCAAGGCCACATCTTTGCCCTCCCTCAACGAGCCGTGACTTGCTGCGATGGCTGCTGAATGCGAACATGGGTAAGCTTTTCTTGCTATCATGATCACGCAAAACGGTAATATGTGTACCTCGAACTATCCTTGTCAACCTCGCCGACTCCTTGCTACGCACTGATGTCATTCATCATTGCGGACCTGGAGGTGTTCCAAGTTGGTGTCCTTGCGGGAAGTGAATTCCGACTTATGATCTCTGAGAAAGATCCTGAATTTATACGAACTCCATGCCCAGATATGAATCAAGCTCTGCGGGAGGCCTACAGCTCGGTACCAGAGTGTCCTCGGGCGTCTCGTGAGACTGGTTCTATCATCCGTAATGGCATCAGGAGGGGTCAGTAAGATCCAATGATCTATATGCCTTTGATCAGCGAGAGGTTCGATTCAGAGATCCGGGAGACGACCATGTACCATGTTCTGCTTCAGTACGCTTGCCATGGTCAATATTGGCCACAGCAAGGGTTGATGCAGCACTGTCAACCCTCGTGTGCAGCGACCGTCAGAGAGAGTTGGCCACGGCATCAGTGAACCAGGAGCCGAGGAAACCTGTACCATTCTGTTGTCGAACGACCAAGCTTACCTTCTTTCTATTAGCCACAAAGCCAAGCGTAATTCCATTAGGAGAATAAACTAATGCCTCGATGCTAACTATAGTATGCTGTCTCTCGGTCGTGGGAGACAGAGATTAGAATCAACACCTTGGCCAATGACGCTCTCCAGAAATCACACCGATGGCACCTGCGTGTGGAAGTACCATGTGATTGGCATCGTATAAGATGAGATTTATCCGAATAAGGGTGTGTTTTTGGTGCAAAAATGTGGGGAAAATGGTTTTCGGTGTGCTGACTGCTGAGGTAATCTCACATTTTATAATGCTGGCAAAAAATATTTTGTACCCCATTCGTCGCCGTCGTTGAGCTCACGACGGGAAACGAGCGCAAGATGCCTTCCCCTATCGCTCTCAGTCCGTCCTCACCAGCACCGTCCATGTTCAAGAAGAAGTCCCTCGGTCAGCTACCGTCCATGGCGACCGCTACCTCCTACCTCTCCGCGGTACACCAAGCAGACTCTCGTGCTCGCAAACACGACATCTCTCCTGCATCTACACCCGCATTGTCGACTTCGTCCTCCATAACCAGTTCTTCAGAGGACACCGTCCTTCACGAATCTGATGACAACAATACCGGTCTAACATATCCTCGCACCCCTCCCACTTCTGAACAGGTTTTCACCACCGTTCACTCCGAGTTCGGCCACTGTGCTGACGAGAGCTATCGCTGCGTTTCTCAACACAATCCCGACAAACCCGTCACTGAACACGAAATAGAAGAACCACCCTATTATATTCTCATCACCACATACATCAGCTACCTCATGCTCATTGTCTTCGGTCATCTCCGTGATTTCTTTGGAAAATGTTTCGCCAAGCAATACTTTACGCATCTCATGCCTTATGATGTATGCGCATCCGTTTCGGTGCAATGTCGTGTCTAACATGAATACTCTAGGGTTACGCGCCTCTCAACTCTGATTTCGATTCCTTCTACACCCGTAGGCTCAAACGTCGCATGGATGACTGTTTCTCTCATCCCGTCACCGGTGTCGCTGGACGTACCATCCTGGTCTATGACCGGCACTCGGAGGATTGCAATTACACCCAGATATACCCCGGCACGAAAACACGCGCTCTCAACATCTCCTCTTATAATTACCTTGGATTTGCGCAGGCACGCGGTGGTTGTGCGGATGCAGTCGAGGAGTCCATCAAACGGTATGGCGTTTCGGCATGTGGTTCACGCTTGGAAGGTGGTTCCAATGAACTCCATCTCACGGCCGAGGCTCTCGTCGCGCGTTTCGTCGGCATGGAGGACTCGTTGATTAGTTCGATGGGATTCGCAACGAATTCCACCTTCATTCCTGCCTTAGTTGGCAAGGGATCCCTCGTGATTTCTGACGAGTTCAACCACGCTTCTATCCGCGTTGGTGTACGAACTAGCGGCACACAGGTCCGGATGTTCAAGCACAATGACATGCAGAGTTTGGAATCACTACTTCGTGAAGTGATCAGTCAAGGTCAACCCAAGACCCACCGTCCGTGGAAGAAGATTCTGCTTATCGTCGAGGGTCTTTACAGCATGGAGGGGAGCCTGGTAAATCTGCCCCACATTATTGAACTGAAGAAGAAATACAAGGTAAAATATCCCAAGTGGCGGGTTTATATTGGCTGACGCGGTTGTCCAGTTCTACTTGTTCGTTGACGAAGCCCACTCGATTGGTGCCCTCGGTCCCCTTGGTCGCGGTGTCTGCGATTACTTCGACATCCCTCCTCGGTCGGTGGATGTTCTCATGGGAACGTTTACAAAGTCATTTGGTGCAGCCGGGGGTTACATTGCCGGCCCAAAACATCTCATCGACGCCCTCCGTGTTCGTGGGCACTCCGGCATTTACGCCGAGGCAATGCCGCCACCAGTCCTTACCCAGATCATTTCCAGTATGGCCAGCATCATGGGGGTTACTCCCCCCGTCTCTTCGAAAGCTGCTCTTACGCTGTCGCCGTCGAGTTCTATTTCTACACTCAGAAGCGCAGAAGACGATGTTCATCCAGGAATGGCACCTGCTTCGGCGATCCCCTCATGGATATCCCTTCCACCCGCTCTCTCAGACGGCTCAGAGGCTCGCATGCGTATCCGCCGCTTGGCTTTTAATTCGCGGTATCTCCACGCGGGCCTCAAGAAGCTTGGCTTTATCACTTATGGTCACCCGTTCTCCCCCATCGTTCCCCTTCTAATCTACAACCCTGGTAAAATGGCCACCTTCGCTCGAATGATGCGCACACGACAAACACCAATAGTCGTCGTCGTTGTCGCATACCCCGCCACCCCGCTCGTTACATCTCGAGTGCGATTCTGCGTCAGTGCGGCACACACTAAGGACGACATCGACACCATCCTTCAAGCGTGTGATGAGCTGGGTGATATCCTCGATCTCAAACATGGACATAGTGAAAGATGGCCACTCGAGCAGATCATGAAACAGAGTGTAGAACTCGTCAATAATATCTAATACACAGTCCTTCTTCACTGTTCCGTCGTTTGAACCATGGTGACGTTCCGCTCATCCGATCAGTTCTGCGTTTTCTAGAGAGCATTCTTGGATACATACTCTATGCCCAGCTGATTTTTCCTTTCAAATACTTTCACTTTCACTGCAAATAATTTATGTATCTTACCAGGTGCTTTACAATCACATTATTTCGGACTTGGGTTGGCGCTTCTCGCTCATCCCATGAGAGATTCCTCTGCTTCTCTCGTCTTTCCGCCGCACTGCCTACTGTGCTAAGCTCGAAGAACTGTGCGTTTGATCCCCATTCATGTTTCCCACATCACAGTAAATCACCGTCGCATGTCCAGACACGATCGATCATGATAAGTACTAGTTCCAGGAAGTGTCCTCACGCTGGGTTTATTGTGCCGAGAAACGGAGGGGTACTAAGGAGCACTAAGAGTCAACGATTCAGCGAGGATGATTGTGAGTCAAGCAGCCGCTCGGACTCAAACGTTCATGAATAGTTCACAGTGACATGTCGTTCCACGTGCCGAACCAGGAAGTTCCGCCATGAACCCCAATATTTGAAGATGTCCTTCGGTGGGGATACGACACGTGTAAGCTTCACATCTTTCCCGCGTGTATACTGATTTCATTCTGATTGGGGTGTTCATGCGTTCTTAACAGGGGTACGGGCATGGACGCCGATTCCTAAAAGCATCCATTGGCCCTTGTTGGACACTGGGAGGTCATGTGAGAAGTCAGCCGAATGTTTTGCATCAGCTCACCCAAAATTGTCCTGGGCCAGCATGTTCACGTCTGCATTGCTCGAAATCTCGTCGTTACATCTGATCGAGCCGTTTTTGCCAGGGGAGAACGTCCAGAACTTGTTTTCGCCCCTCTCAAAGAGTATGTCTGGTTTAGCCCAGAAGGACGTTTCAGGCACTGGAGACGAGACCAACATTTCGTGCATGGGATGAGCGTATCCTAGAATCCTCGTTGTCAGTTTCACCTTGCTGTCCTTGCCTTCATACATGACAGGCCATATTTGAAGAGGACTTCGACTGTTATCTACTGCAGAATACCCCGACTTGGAAGAGGGCGCGACGCTCAAATGTACGAGAAAGTAAAAGCTCGTGAGTAGCTGGCCTTTCCCACCGATCCTGTGAAACGAGGCTTGACGAATAATGGTACTAGGCTACGTTGAGAGATTGTTGACTCCTGTTATTGGAAGTACTTGAAGGAAATTTCAACATGTATCACGTCTGGTACGATCATGGATTTAACGTGAGTGCCACGCCTATTGGACACATGCTATCGCAAACATCTACTGACCACGATTACATGCCAGTGGCAGCAAAGTGTGCTTCATGTTGCTTCTGGAAGATATCAAGCTCTGCGAGCATGTCAAGTGTACCTAGGGCAGGACATATGGCACACGCTCGTCCCCCACATTTCTGAATTGTGTTCCCTTGCTTATCTCACGAACTCACTGGACCGATGCTCTTGCAGACGTTATGTTGAAATATTGACCACTCCCACGAGACTTCAAGCTTCACCATGCGGCATAGTAGCAAAGACTCAAAGAGAGGTTACCTGTGCCTTTTTTTTGATACCATCTTTTGAAGTTTATACTACTACCCGGTGGCAATAGAGAGAAGGAGTCGAGAGAGGAGGTCAATATACTCTTTCGTAACGAACGTTGATGTCATTGTCTATCCAACTATCTACGTACTAGGCCGAAGGGGTGTTTGGGGTCCACACAAATGCTTACGATGGTACCGAGCACGATTGTCTGGGCTTCCATAGCTAACCGTGGTCGGGTCGGACTTGTAGAACTCCCAAGTAAAGTGCCCTCTCTTGCCGACTGTATGCCTCAGTCCCAGCGAATGCCCGAAGGCAAGTTACCACGTGAAGGGTACTTTTTCCTTGCAAATAGACTGAGGTGAAACTGATCACCCACGCCATTATCCGTTGCTATGGGCCCAAGCACCACCATGATCAACTCGAATTTCCGGGTGTTCTCAAAGAGTTATGTATTCGATCCTCGACCCCACTTACCTTTCCGGATTAGCGCCAAACGCTACTGGACGCACTCAGATTTGGAGGAATGTACAAACGGAAAGACAAGCTCGAACCCGGATGATGACAAGAATCGAGCAGAAATGCTAACGCTCGTATTCGCGCACGCAAACGGATTTCACAAGGAGCATTGGGAGCCAATCATCCACCGCTTGTTCGAGCAACAATGGGCTTCTGAACAGTGTCCCTTCCGGATCCAGGACATGTGGGCCCTTGACGCTCCGAATCATGGTGATGCAGCAGTGATGAACGAGGAGGTCCTTTCCTGGGGATACAGGCTATGTACGTTGCACACGTGCATCCGACACACGCACGCTTGATGCTCATTTTACGAATGGTCCTTGTGTCAAAAACGGGACGCACTTGTAGTTTCCTGGGAAGATTATGCACGATGTGTCCACGCGTTTTTGGCTGGGCTAGGGAGTGGTGTGGACGTCGACTTTTCAAAGCGTAATTTGGTGGCAGTGGGGCATTCTATGGGAGCTACTGCAGCGTGAGTTACAGTAGCGTTGCACTCTCCATTATGATTGTTGCTCATCATTCGCTCGTTTTCAAGAATATTATCTACGACCTTTTTTCCGTCAATCAAATTCTCCTCTATGCACCTTATTGAACCAGTAATGATAGGAAATTATGGAGGTGATCCCCCTTTGCACCTCGTCGATGGTGCAGAAAACCGGAGGGATATTTGGAAAAACATAGATGATGCTTACGTGGCGCTGAAGAGCAGGTCCACATGGCAGAATTGGGACGACCGCATCCTCAGGATATACGTGGTAAGCACAACACTAAAAGTCTTTCTGACAAAAATACATCAGAGTTGCATGCAAATAGGAACATGGTCTTCGACCATTGCCAACCGTCGAATATCCTGATCGGAAAGATGGTGTGACGCTGAAATGTACGAGGAAACAAGAGGCTGTGAGTTGTCCTCTAACTTTATGAAGATACGATGTCAATTGGCCCTAGGCTCTCTTTCGGGATCACCGGTCGTATACTGTTGCATACAGGTTCTTGCCCCATATCTTGAAAAAGACCCCCACGCATATCACGTACGGTGAGACCGCCGACTTTGTGTAAGTGTTCGCGGTCCATGCTACGACACAAATTCATCAACAATGAATCCACAGACGGGATGAATGGCGCCATGATGTACTGAACATCGCGTCGGGTGGTATAAGAAATTTCGCAAGCGTGACTTGGGTACCAGGAGCGGGACACCTTGTATGGGTTTGGTATTCAGAGTCTGCATCACTGCTTTGTTGAACAAATACTACAGGTTGCTCAAACCAAACCTGATAAGATTGCAAACGTTATCTGGAAGTCGCTCCTTCATACTCATTCAAGCGGTCAAATCCGCAGTGCTGCGGCATCAGCAAGGCTATAGATCGATCATCAAGTGCAATATACAGGCGGGATAGTATAAAGATGGACCTTCCTCTAGCTAGGGTGACCCCGAGTCTCATGTTTAGCTCGCTCATACCCTGATATATGGAATTTTACCGTGATGCCATTCATATGGACACTACGCGAACAAGTGTGGACACTTGCAACTACTGAAGGTCCCTGTCGAGCCTCATCTCCCATCTCTCTGGATTATTTTCCCTCTCTGGTTGAAAACCCACAAATCGTTAGATCCTACAGACTCACCCGATGCTGTTGCGAACATTATTTATATTTAACCCAGTCTGACGAGAGCGCCACCAAGATTACCGCAGTAGCGAAGCTGTGGGCCTCTCATTCAGCTTGTTTCGTCTTTTCCCCTTTGGCATATTGCTTACCGTTTTACGGGTCAACTTTGGCTGAATAAGTACACAAGTGTAAATAAGTTGTTGATGTCGTCCCGAAGACCCGCAGCTGCGTCTCGCCGGGCTCCAACGCCGTGCTCTCAAAGAATTAATCTTTGTTTTTGATCCCCGCCCACGTTTCCCATTTCAGATCGTCGCAAAAACGATACTGGATTGCCAAGGGATCGTCCAGATGGCCCGGGGGTTTCCAAGACTCTGGAGGATGACCTCACGCTCGTGTTCATGTCCGGGAATGGGACTCCTAAAGAACAATGAGAGGTGACAATTCAGCAACTCTTTCAGCATCCACAGGCGGCCCCACGCAAAACTGTTCAGTTCCAGGACATGCGGTCGCTCGAGATGCCGAATCAAGGAGATTCCGCTGTACTCAACGAGGAGGTCCTTCGAGGCTGGGGATATGACATATGTAAGCCACACGTTCTTTCATCATGATGGCCATACAATTCAATTCCTCTGGCTGCACACGTAATCTCATGGGAGATTTACGCACGAGGTGTCCATGCATTCTTAGGTACCGGTGTGGATGTCGATTCCAAGCGTAAACTGGCCCTTGTAAGGCCACTCATTGGCTGATGCTGTAGCGTGAGTCGCGTGGTTGGCCTCACTGATTTCTAGTATTGGTAGCTCACCTCTGATCGCTCCAAGCTGGTTGGTGACCACACACTACCCACTGCTCAAAATTTCGTCGTTGCATCTGTTTGAGCCGACCTTGGCAGGAGAGCGTGGCCAGGACCATGATTATCAAATCGCCGAGATCGTGGATAAGCAAACGGACATTTGAAACAGCTCAGAGGACTTCATGTGAGTAGCCGTCCCACCGAACCTATGGTATGGTAGAGATCTAGTGACCACTCGCAGACCAGGGGAGTGACAAGCAGACACTGCATATGGCATCTGGGGGATATCTAATTTTGCGAGCGTGACAAAGGTACCTGGGGCAGGACACACGGTACATGCTCGTCTCCTGTATCCCTGAATTGCCTGCTGATAAAAAAGGTATACAAATCGTTTGATCTTACAGACTCACCCCGATGTCATTGCGGACGTCCCCTGGGAATCATTGACCCAGCCTCACGAGTGGTCTACCAAGAATGCTGTGGTAGCAAAGCTATAGACCTCTCATAGTTATTTCTTTAGATGTTTTGTCTTATCGTCTTGAGAAGCCTGTACTTACAATCTTCCTACCGATGGGTTTTCGGCGACACAGATTGACTCGGACGGGATCGCACCAATCGTAACCCGTTGAAGAAAGAGACGATAGAACATTGTCCCTGCCCGACTGACCCCCAGGTCGCCCGCTGGTCTTGTGGTGTTTGAGTGGGTCGGGACATTACGACGTGTGGTCATGTCATGTCGTTGTGGGTGTTCTTCCCGTGGGTGGGTATTGTCAGAAAGGCTGCAGATAGATTGGAGGGAAGGAGAATTGGAGGAGCACCGTGCGGTGATGAAGAGTGATCGGAAGGACGCCTGAAGCTTCTCGTGACGAGCTCTTGTTCTCTTTTGGGTCATCCGTCTCTCTTTCCCCGCATACAATACAGCCATATGAATGACGTCATTCCGATAACTCGCCTCCGTTCTTCTCTTCGCTACCGCGACCGTATCTACTTATCACCCCTTGTCTCCACTAGATTCTCTCCGAATCCGTCCAGCAGCGCCCATGCTCATACATAAACCCCGAACCCATCCCCATCGAAACACGTTCATTTCCATCATGACAAGTCAAATGACGACACGCAAGACACGCAAGCAACCCGAGGTCCCGAGGTACTCGACAAGGACATCACAATGTGGATTCCCGGGTCATGTATCATTCACAGGCGTCATCCACACATATATCCTACAGGAAGAAAAGAAAAGAAAGGGTGCAACGAGTGCCAGGACAACGCATATATCTACGTGCGCACACCATTCTCCCCTCAATATTAAACATGAACACAAGACAAGGGACAAGAAGGTACGAAATGGATGCATGTCGTCTGAACAAGACCCAAGCAATAACAATAAGTGTGACGAAGAGTCAAAAAGAGTGCAAAGGATGCAAAATAAAAGAAAAAAAGCTAAAGACGTATATCACTGCGATAGAAACTGCATCGAACTTATCCCAGGATATGCGCTTAACGCATACTGCCCAGGCGACGAACCCAACGGACGCGTGGGCTGGGGTTGAGCGTATGCACCTCCACCTGCACTCGTACCCGTCGAAGGCGTCGAGCGAGGTTGAGGCGATCGACTCCCCGGGCCCATGTTCGATGTACCATGTGCATGAAAGATCCCAGAGGCATTCTAAGGAGCACACAAATACCATCATTACATCACGTTAAAAATAGTACAAAAGGAAGTACCCACCGCACTGATCGGGGACCGGCCAGACATGCGGCTCGATAACGAAGAGGAGGACGAGGACCGGCTGGGTGCATCTCCAGAAGACAAGTAGTTCGGTGGATCGGAGTAAAACGAAGTTGTCCCCACCCCTGACCCTGCTCCCACCGGGCTCGGTCGGTTCGTGACGCTTGCCGTCAGCCCATCACGGACGGTCGTCATCGTCATGTAGTCCGGTACACGTTGCGATCCAGGACGTCTGGACCCAATCACGCCGGGATCTGGGGGTTTGACGGAGTGAAGAGACGAATTACGGTCCCCCGAGCCAGACCTAGACTGGTCATTACGCCGCTGGCCACATTCACGTCCACCACACTCCGCTGGACAGGAGCATGTGCCACTCGGGCAATTACATCGGCCGTGACAGCGTCCACCCGCCAAAGCCGGATGCTGAGATGATCCTGTGTGATTGGAATGGAGATTAGGACTCGAATTAGAATTTGAGTTCGCATTGTGGTTGGGGTTCGGAGGGAGAAGCGGAGCCACCGGATTCATGGACAGCTCATATGGGCTAAAACTGGCAGCCGTGCCCACAGCATTCGCCATGGGGGGTGATGCGGATATCTGTCCCAGCCACTCTTCAAATTCCCGCGTTTGGTAGTCCGAGGTAGAGTCATTACTCGGTGGCGCGGAGCTTGGTGGTAAGGAGAGGATGGTGCAGTCAAGGCAAAATGAGCACGATGCAGGATTTGTACATGACGAGTATGCGGCACCCGGGGCAATCGGTGCACTGTTATGTTGGCTGCATCCCGGACACCGACAGGAGTCACCACAGGCACAGGAAGAGGGAAAGACACCCGGGGAAGCCTGCCAAGCTTCGAAACCAGATTGCGTGCCTGGCAGGATATTTTGCCGGACGGGTGGATGTTGATGCGCTGATAACGCACATGTGTCACCCACTTGTGGATGAAGTTTGGTCTCGTAATGATCTGATGAGTGGATGTGCTCATAGGCTCGACCATATGGGCTGAAATACATATTTTCGTGCGTATGGTGGCGGCTGCTGTGGGTGTGTGGAATGCTAGACGAGGGGTCATGGAGTGGCCCATCGTTACGAGGAGGGCGAGGAAGGACGGGACGGAGTTCAGCGATGCGGGCGAGGACGTGGGAAGAGAGGGGTGGGGGAGGATCCTTGGCAGCATGTGACGACTCTGCGTGGTGGTGATGTCTCTCCGGTCTGGGGACATCTTGGTGGTGAACAGAGGGGCGACGCCGGCCAGCAGGCTTGCGAGGTACGCTGCAGTCGCACTGTTCACCTTGCAAACATCTACAACCGCTAGGAGACGTTTCACCTTGTGAAAAGTCAATAGTGTAGACGGGGGCGGTCAAAGGATGGCGTGTCAAGCCTACCGCTATGGTCAGAATCGACTGATCCGTCAGACACTGCGGGCAATATAGCGATCGCTTCCAGGTCTTCAGGGAGACCGTGCGGAAACGCAGCAACAGCCGGCAGTTTAGTTGCCCCTAACAATCCATGCACAAGAAAAAGAAAAATGAGCCAAGTGGACACTACGAAGAACAGGCGGATTGCCCACCTTTTTTAGAGTGGGACGACTCTGAGACTGGGTGGGAAAACATTTCTTGGACGCCACATAGACATTTCACGTGCACTTGTTTGGTTTTACGAAGCTCTCTGCAGTGATCGCACTGGGTGACTGGCCGACCCTTTTTCTTTATTTCAAACAAGGGACGATCGGTATGTTTACAGGCTGAGGACCGATGTCCCTTTATGCACGTTTCACTACGGCGAGCCCAGGCCTTGTGGTGAGATGTGGAAGGGATATAGATCACTGAGGGGACATACCACGCATACTTCTTATCGCTGACGAGAACCTGTTAGGGGAGATGGGGGTGGGTGGGATGAGCGCCGAGGACGGTGATGAGGACGTACCATTGTGAGAGGGTTTGTTGGTGGGGGTGATGGCAGGGAATATGTATGAGAGATGGGCTAAAGCACGCCGGACGGGATAGTGGCCACTGGCCGAACACCACCCGCGACGTCGAGCTGCGACTATGAACTACAGACCATGGAGACAGTGGCTAGAGGGTATTTAAACACCATGCAACGCCGGAGAAGAAAAAAAAAGAAAAAGGACGGTGTTGACGATCGTTGACATCGGACAAGTGCGCTCGCTTTAATCGCACCGGATTCTCAGCCACTGGAACCAAACAAGGGCAAATTAGATATGGGAACGTGACATTGTGACTGTGACTGTGACGCGTTGGAGTGATTGAGTGATTTCTGCCAAAGGACCGCTTACGAGTACTTTGTCTACTTATGGCCCCTTCTCAGCTTCCCCCTCCAACACTTCATCTATGATTGTACAGATATGAACGATAGTCACGAACCTGAACCGGATCCGTCGTTTACTCAGTCCATGAGTACACACGTATCATCTTCGTTTCTCTTCGCAGCCTGTCCCTATCCTCACCCCGACAATAAAATAAAATCCCGTAAACAACCACGGTCACGTCACTTGTCTCGATTTTCTCTACAGAAGATCTATCGGAGTCCGCTCGCCTGCCTTGCCTTTCCCCCGTCCTTCTGACGCAACGTTGCAGCCTGCCTGCCCTGCTGTGTGTGACAGCATGTCAAGGCCATACCGCTACTGGTTGACGCTCCACAAGCGTCTCGTTGATATAGGAACATTCCATTCTCAGCACGGTCCGATGGCTGCATAAACACAGCACGCTCCTTGCCAGAACAAGCTCGCTAAAACCTCCCCTGCTCGCACTATTTTTTTATGGCGGATAAATCCACCTTCAATCTGATGACCCCCAGACACAATCAAACATGCAGCGACAACACATCTACAGGGTGGGAAAGTCTGGGAAAAGGGTAATAAATTGCGTTCTCTGACGCTGCCGGCTTTGCGGTGTGGATTGCGTTTCACGATGTGGCCTCTGCCTCAGCCGCACGCTGTTGTCTTCTCGCTTTCTTGGCTGCATTGGCCGCAGCTGCTTTGGCTTTTTTGGCCTCTGCGCGTGCTTTTTCCTCCTCCTCTTTTCGCTTTGCCTCTTCTTCTGCCTTTTGGTTCCCTTCCTCTGCCTTGGCTTTGCCCTCTGCTGCGGAATTACCTCCCTTGTTCTTCTTTTTCGCTTCTCGTATATCTTTTTCCTCCTGTTTGATCCTCTTGATGCGGGGATCCAAACTCAGCGTGAGATCGACGAGGCTGCGCAACCGAGCAGTATCCTCTTTCTTCCGTCGGGCGCGCTCGGACTTGTTCTTCTTCTCCGTGTACCGCTTGTCATCGCGGCTGTATCGAAACACCGTCCGTCAACTTCCTAACCCTCACAAGCGAAAGAAGGGGGAGAAAAAAAAATCACGACCAACCTATCGCTCCCTTCGTTCACCTCCTTGTCCAGATACTCAAACGACCGCCAACTATCAAAGTTGTACCAAAAGTCGTAAAACGCTTCCACCTTGTCCTTGGGGTCATCAAACAACCCCAACAATGGGACTGGCGTCTTCTTGCTAAACCGTGCTTCCATCTCGTACACCGGCGCCCATGCCTTGAAAAAGTAGTCGACATCAGTGGCCTTGTTGCCCTTGAAATCTGCCGCGGTCGGCGCATCCTCTTCGAGCGCAAGATAATGGGGATCGACGGAATCAAATTGTCTACGTCGTTCGGGGTTCGTGAGCACATCGTGTGCTTTTTGGATACATTTGAAAAAGGCATCGTCGTTGGTCGTGTGGGATTGACCCGCTTTTTTGTCAGGATGGTGTTTGAGCACCTTTTTGCGATCTATGATACACAGGCACACCGAATCAGCGCAGCCGCGTGAAGAGTGTGTGGAGAAGGATAATTATATCAGGATCGGGTAGGGCAGGGCGAGGGGTGTGCAAATGCGTACGGGTAATTTTGATTTGTTCGGGCGTAGCTTTGTAGCGCAAACGAGAGAGCCCAAGAACCTGGTAGTGATCTTGTTTCTACAAATACACATTGTCATTGTCAGTGTCGATCAGGGAACGGGATATGAAGCGACTAGGCCACGTTGCATCGAAACTGGAATGGGGCATGGGGGGAAGGAAAGGAAATAAAGCAAGGGCGAAACCGAGCACCAGCAAGGCCAAGGGATGCAACGACAGACCTTCCATTCCTTGGGATCAAGCAACGCCAACTCTGGTGACTCCTCGTCATCACCAACCCCAACGTGATCTTCACCGTTGAGTTCGTCCGCACGGAGTGCTTCGATGCGCAGCCGGTCTTGTTCGATCAGCTTGTCGTATGCATCAAAGGAGAGGTTTTGTAGTGCACGGCGCACATGGGCGAGGTAGGCAGATCCAGCGGGGATGAGTTTGCGCTGGACGACGGCTGGCGTGAGGGCGTCCTGGCGTGAGCAGCATGGCACGCAACGACCTAGATGGATGCGACGTACGAGCCAGGCTTTGGGCGGCCGGTGAATCGGGTACGGCCCAGTTTTTGGGAAGTGCGGGCAGGACGGTGACGCTGGCCATCGTTCAATTGAGTTGCGGGCACGACGGTTTTTTTTTCCCTTGCTTCTGACTGCACGCTGGAAACACGCGTTATCAGCAAGTCACGTGCTGATCTGAGGATACCTCCACCCGAACGTACTTTCCACGGAGATCAGACTATTCTATCCTTGTTCCTCGATCGCCAGCAGGTGTTGTATCATAGGAAGTGGGAAGTTAACACATATGATCCCCGTCCAGATCAGACATCTTCAGCTCCTCCGCGGTACCCGTATCATGAATGTTCTGATACCACCATCTATTGTCTCCGTAGACACGCGTCATGCATGGTTACAACACAAAACCTTGTTTGATTCTTCATTGCTTCTTCCCCTTCTGTCTCTCTCCAAATCCCTTCGCTGGCCGGCCCGGGCCTTGCGCCTCCGGCTCAGAGGTAGGGCCAAGTGGATCGCGCACGATAACTACCCCACCCGAACTCGCATCCTTCTCACCAAATATCCGACTTCGCGCTTCTTGGTACTGTGCCTCGCGTTCTGCGAGCGTACCCCTCGGCGCCGGGGACGCCCCTCCTGAGCCGGGGCTAGGTCCAGGCGAGGACGAGGTGGGCGGGGCCGACGATACTACCCCAGCATTATTGGCGCTTGCATTCGTAGAGGGTCGTTTTAGGATCCGAAGCGCAGGTTGGAGTGCAGCAGGCGGAGGCGGCGGCGAGCTCTGACTCGTACTCGCAGATGCAACGATCAGTTCGGGCATCGGTGTTCTCTTGTTACTGTGTTAGAATTCGAATACCGGGCGAGCATGTGCATTGTGCGAACGAGTGCGGCAGGAAACAACACCACACGAGAAGGCGTCCGGTAAAAGATGCCATGCGAACTGGAAGATCAGCACCAACGTACAGAGATCCAAGAGAATAGGAACTCACGCTTCCTCCCAGATGTTGCTACTGACTTCTTCGACTTCCCTCTCCCGTCTTTCCGAGGGAGTCCCATTCGTCTTTGCGTTCCCATCTCCACGCCTTTCCTTTTCCTCATCGGCATCTCCTTCTTGTTCCTCCTCTTCATCTTCGTCGTCGTCGTACCAATCGTCGCGCACGACCTTGGCCTTGGCCGCCTGCTTCAAACTCGGTGTCCGCTTCACAAACGTTGATCCAAGTCGTCCACCGCTCTACAAATCCCACAACGACCATTGGGACAGCGACGCACACATCGAAATGTAGACGTAAGCAACGCGGCGCCTTTCGCGCAAACGGAGACAACGCTCTTACCGGCGGGTCCTGGTCCCACGCATTACTCTCGTTCGTCTTCGCCATCGGGGGCACAGCTCGACTCTCCAGCAGGCTCCGTTCGAGTCTGCACGGGGCTAACGACAGAAATCAGGTGTACGATGCGCGGGTCGATGGACTGCAGTGAGTGGCATTTTGCAGTTGTTGGTCACCTTCGCTGAGTTTGAAGTAAGGGCACTACCAGTTTGCTAGCAATCTGCCAACAGTACAAATACATGTTACAAGACCCGATTCCCTTCAGGCTTCCCTAGCGAGCTGAGCAACCTCATACAAGTACGTCCCGAGTACCTTGGTCTGATAAAACTGTCATCAAGAACTGATCATGATCACAAAACACAAGTGGCCAGACGTACCCCTTCGATAAAGTTGGATATGTCCAACTTTTCGTTCGTCGAGCTACATCAGGCACAATAGGTCCGCGTGAGCCACCACAACATGGACAGAAAAGCACGTACTGCGCCCCATCATCTGACCGACCCATTGGAAGTAACAGTACGTTCACGCCCAGTGTCTCTGCAAACGTGAGCGTCACGGGGATAGACCCTCCCTCGCGGGTGTAGTCCGGTGACTTGTTCCAAACCGCCTGGTTTACCGTCGCTCAATTCCGCTTGAAACGATAAATATTCGCATGCCAACGCACCTCGACGGCTCTCCGGGCCGCTTCAAAGTTCCAGTGGCTGATGTCCGCAACCCAGGGCTTGCCTCCGTGGAGATATTCGACGTTCATCTTGTTCTTGCTGTTCATCTTGGCGAATTCGGATTCAATGTAGGCCGTCACGAGCGGGATGACAATTTCGGGCGTTTGTGGCGGGACGAGGCTGTACCCAAACGGAAGCGAAAACATAGTTGAGTCGATCACGAACACGATCGATCGATGCGCGACGTCTCTCACGTGGCATCGCTGGTACGTACCGAATGCTAAACTTGCCGGCGACTTTGGAAGGAATGACGGTTTTGGCACCCGGTTCGGAGAACGCGCCTTGGATGCCGTGGAGGGAGAGCGATGGGTTGCGCATGCGGCCCATGATCACAGTTTCTTTGTGATCCGACAGTGCGATCTGTCAAGGATCCGTGAGCGCGACCCTTGGCGCTTAAAAGAATGGTCGTATACCGATGCACCAGCTGCCTCTGCGACGTCCGCGATAGAATAGTCCATCTTGGTGTACAGTGCACTAAAAACATGACCTCTTAAGTAATCTCATACGCTAAAAAGGTAAAAGGACGACGTACATTTCGCTCTCAGTTGGTGGCGCCACCATCGATTCGATACCCGGGATGAGAATCTGACCATTGTGATCGACGAGTTTGCTCATGAGCATGATGAGATCTGTCATCGGCTCGTGGACCATGCGTCCAAATAGCCCAGAGTGCAGATCTTGACCAGGTCCCGACACGTTGATGGCAAAGTAGGCGATCCCACGAAGCCCATAGGTCAATGCAGGCGTGCGGGTATTTAACCAGTAATTGTCCGACTGTGACACGCCATCAAAACGAGTCGACGACGCAAGAAGATGGTGAGAAAGGTGAAGAAAAACGACAACGCACGATGCAGACACAATCGACGCCATTGAACCACTCGCCCGCAGCCGCCTCCTTTTCGATAAACGCATCCAAACCCTCGCTCCCGCTCTCCTCCATACCTTCAAAGCAGAACCGGAGGTTCACAGGGAGCTCGAGGCCCTGTGCCTGATGCGCCTCGAGCACGTTCAGCCAACCCATGATCGGCCCCTTGTCATCTGTCGACCCACGACCATACAACTTTTCGTTCTTCTGAACAAGGGTAAACGGATCCGTTTCCCATCCGTCCGACTGCAGTGCCTAGTGAGAACACAATCACAATCAGCTCATAGTCTTTCTTTTTAAGCAGAGATAGAACTCACCGGTTGTACGTCATAGTGTCCATAGATGAGCACGGTCCTCTTCTTTGGATCGTCACCCAACTTTCCGAGGATGGCAGGGGGTAGATCTAATCGCTGACCCTGCAACGTTTGCTGACCGAGATCTTTGAGCCCCGTCGTCACGCCGAGCCCTTTGAGTTGCTTCTCGAGCCAGTGGCCCATCGCGATCGTCTCCTCGCGATAAGCTGCATCGCCGCTGATACTGTAAAGGTCGAGATACAGAACGATCAAGATCAGATCACGGATGCTCGAGAGATTCCCGGGGTACCTTTTTATCTGGACGGCGTCGGCAAGGCGTTGAACGAACTTGTCTGCGTGCTTGTCGACGTACTTGAGGAAATCGGGGTGGGCGGTCATGATGTATAATGTCTGGCGCTCGTAGAGCTCCGAGTCGCGTGTGTGGGATTTATACAGATTGCCTGCTTTCCCCTCAGGCTACCACTGTATCTCATCAATTCAGGGATGTCGCCACGAATATTCGCAAGCTACCTCCACTCTTTTCAGATCGATCGTCATCGTCAATGCCAGCCAGCACCGCTGCGACGCGCTCATCGTTCTACTTGATCGAGTTCCCCGTTCCCGTTGCTCTTCCCATCACAAAACCATACGTCTCTGAGCTATCCCTGAAACTTCGCACCTGACGGCGAGCGCCAAGTTCAGTGATGCTGACAAGGGAGTTTATGATGTATTGGCGAGAACTCTGGGATGCCGTCACGGTCGTTTTCCCAATCGTGCACACCCTTGAGCAGTTCTGTCCTCGTGGGTCACGCATCTGGTGGTGCCCGACTGCCGAGTTTTCCTCTCTTCCATTGCATCCGATGCTCTCCGATGTTTATATTTATTCCTATCCGTCGACCTTGGCGGCCCTCATTCACGCTCGTCAGAAGAGACGACCGCATCCATCCATCGAACGGCATCGTTTGTTAGTCGTAGGGCAGGCGCACGCTCCGGGATGCGATTCAAAGAACACTGAGCTGGCCAACGTATCGGATTGGCAGCCGCAATTGTTACTTGTGTTCAAGACCAGGACACAACGATCGCCAACGTTGCTGGAGAGCTGATGAAAAACGACTTCGTTCACTTTTCCTGCCACGGGATCTTGGCTCAGAAGCGACCGTTCGAGTATGTATTTGTTTTGGGTGACGGACTGATTGAAAGTGGACGAATCCCTGATCAGGTGCCACACCTGCTCGGCAGAGCGAGATACGTCCGCTTTATCTTGAACTCGTCAAGCAGACATCTCTACGATGAAACGTGGAATGTTGGAGAGGAGCGACGACTTGTCGTCCGCGCGTAGACGGTTGTTTTTAGGCATGTTTTTGCGACATGGTGCCTTGGCGAAGATAGGCGAAGAGGTGATTGATAAGCAAGTGCCGAAAACAAGAGGCGGTGGAGCGTGTGCGCACTGTATAGAGTGCGAAGAAGGCCAACGATCCACAACTTGATCGTCGAACTTCACCATTACTTTGCTACAATTCGTCGACGATGACCGGTGCGTACTGAGTCCTGACAAGATGGAATTGCCTTTATGCTGACCGTTGGGCAGGAGCATTCCCCGCCCATCGAAATCGACGTCGGAAGGCGGGTATGGGTGGTGACGTTCTCAAGGAATCGCGAGTTTATCGTGAGTGGTGACGACAGGAAGGTTCGAGTGTGGCGAACGGAAGACAGCAAAAAAAAAGGCAACAATGAGCGCGGGGTCCGTCAACTGTCTCGCTGTGTCGAATGACGGCAAATGAATCGCAGACAACGAACTGCTCTTGTGGAACGCAACGACGTACGAACAAGTCTTGAGGCACAGCAACCACGTCAACGCAGTCGATTTCTCGCCCAATACTCGCCTCAGGGCGATCGAATCGCGACAGCCACCGAGTCTGGTTCATGGAAATCCCAGTTGGAGTAACACCGTGTTACAACACTGGTCTCGTGTGGTACCACAACCACCTCTTTGTCGTATCCGACTCGGACAAGGGAATTCGACGCATTCATTGGATCACCAGTCGCGCAATGGCAAATCCCAGATACCAACCACTTCTCGTGCATTTCCCTACCAAAGCATGGGCAATTCATCGCATACTCTACCAAGGATACCGTCACCTTTTGGTGCACCTCAACACGCTCCCAGCTCGCTGCTGTCCAACACTCTCAAGACATACGCTCCATCACATTCTCTCCCGACGACCGATTTCTCGCAATTGGTGGAGACGGCAGTAAAATCAGCATCAAAATACTGTCTCGTATCATCGTGAGTTTCGTGTCTCATTGGATCACGGCGTTCTTATCCTTCCGTATAAGATTCAATCCCATCGTCTCATCCACTTCTCATGCTACGCGAACCTGACATCCAGGTTGATGACGCTGCGTCTAGTTCATAAATCCCATCATCTCCTCTACACCCTTTTCCCCAGGAACCTGACATCCTAGTCGCCGACGCTGCAATTCCATTGTCTCGTTTACACACCACTCTCCGGGAACCTGACATCCAGATCGACGACGCTGTGCTGGACTCATGGAAAAATGATCAGCTCGAAAACGCGCGGATACATCATTGACTGCAGCCATCTCCGAGTCTGATACTCCGAGCCATTATGCACTCGCTAGTTGATTGCTGTCTGCGCTCGTCTGCAAAAGTGGCACGCAGCCCTCCAAGATGCAGAAATGGTACTTGTTGCTCTGCTCTCGCATATAATCCCACTCACATCAATTCATGACAAGTCCATCGATGTTCAGCCATCCATCATTGCCTTCCTGGCAAAGAGCATAGCGCATGTCGGCAATGGAGAAAAGGACAAGGGATATCGCACCTGTGACATCGCTTTTGAATACTTCCATTCATCTCACGTTTCCTCCTTATCAAGGTTTGTATTTTCCCATCTTAGTTGCCTCTCGACCGTTGATCGCCCTTAGGCTATTATCGTGTTCATGGCCGGTGACCACATCGATACGATATCTCGCCTAGACGACTTCATTGCTACAGTCCGCTTCAACTCAGTGTGTTATACGGTTCAGGCACGTGCATGTCGTGCCACCATGCGGCGAATATGGCCACTGACACTTCTACCAGAGTTACATGTATTTTCTGCTCGGAAGCTCACAAATGGAGTGTGGTGACTACGAGCGTGCGATACATCCGTTTGAGCGCGCACGAGCCCAAATGCCGGACGATATCGGACAGCCCCTTTTTTCGATCTCACTAGTAAGTTTCTTAACGGGTGTATTACAACCCATCGACATCAAAATCCGACAGCGTCTTTGTGAAGCCCTGGTTGCTGTGGGTCGCACAAAGGATGTGGGCGAATCTCTTCTCGAAATAGTAAATACATTAGAAGACAAAGTCTATACGAGTGTACCCATCACCAAGTGGGTTTCTGGTGAGTTTTATTCTCCCTTCTTGTTTTCCGTATATCCAAAACGAACGTTTTCCGCAGACTTTGCCCAACAATGTCTCTCGACTCTCGAGACGACGGTCATGCAACGTCGAACGCACCTCAACAAGCTGACCCGTCGATGCTTCCTCCAGCAACGGCAGCGTTTATCAGAGTCGAAGGAAGGTCCTGACAATCAGCCCACGTCTCCTCGTCGCAATGGACTCCGCTAAAACCCCGGTCTCCACATGTGCTGGAAGAGTCTAGCCAGCAGTTCAACTTGGCGATCCCTACGGCCGGCGGGGATCGAGCAACTTGGGCCGTTGATGGCTTCGACGAGGCCACTCGATCGGGAAGCCATGGACCTTCACTTGAAAGGACAACTGGATTGGACAATGTCGAATAACTTTGCAGAGATCGTTAAGGGCATTGGCAGGCCGCCTAGAGCCTGCTGAGGTGCGCACCTCGTTTTCTACCCTTAGTGGAGAGACTGAGTCGCTCCGCCTGTAATAGGAACTGTGCCAAGGGAAAGAAAAAAAATTGTGACACCGTCTGAGGTTCAAAGGACCGACTGGCAGGCAACATGCCAGTTATATTTAAGTTTACTCGCGATTTCAGGTCGTGTCACGCCCCTCAGACTCCAATTCCAGGGAGACTTAGACTTTATACTGTAATCAGCCAGGACAAAATCACCAGGTCTGAGAGGTGCATTCCACATATGCGTTGTTCGGCCTCGGTGGTAGTGCCAGCCTATCAGGAAAGCGGGTGAGTGATGACATCACCTTGAACTTGCACACTGACGTAACAGCATTCCAACACATCCGGTGGGCGACCCGCCAGCGTATAAATACCTGGTTCACCGCGCTGGCCACTTCTCTCTAGAAACATTCACTGCGCGCCCCCCCTGCCTCTGCCTTCGTTGCCCCTACTGTCCCTCACCTTTATTCGACATTCGATATGGTCTTTTTGATCAAGAACAAGATCGCCTCTGTTGAAGACGTCGCTCATTTATCCATTTCACCCGCTGGGCGGGTCGCCGAGCGTTGCACGCAGAGCCCTTGGAACGCTGGCGCTCCAAGGGCAAAGTCGTCGGTATGTACACCTACATGATCTCATACCGGGCGGTCTGACGAACCCATCTCACCATAGCCTCATATCAACCTCGTTGCGGAAGGACCATCCATCTCTTCCCCCCATCTGTCTTCCCAAGCACCGCCTGCCACCTCGTTGACCGGCCAAACGACGGTTGCCTCCACGGTGCCGGCAAAACCTGCTCGGTCGCCCGAGTTCTCTGACGAGGAGTCGCAAC